>JAKCPI010029472.1:0-41411 GCA_023213315.1 Euborellia annulipes | reverse complement strand
ATATATCCATCAAAATCTTGACATCAAATTTTTGACATGAATCCAATACTTTCTCTCTCTATATATTTCATATATAGGGTAAGAGAATGTAAAAAAATGTTGACGTCTATAAATAAGAACACTCTAATATATGTAGGTAAAAACAATAAATTAGGATATTAGATAATTATGACGGGGGTCAAAATTGTGAAGGTCTCTAATAAACCCCTAAATTCTGTGAGCGTAGATAAATAAAAGCTATAGCTTTTTTTTTCTTTATTTTCCGGCCTTTGACCTTGGTTATTCAGCCCCACTTTAAAAGCTATAGCTATAGCTTTATAATTAGGAGTGCCGGGGAGGGCGTGGCCCCCCCAGAAAGCTCGCCCTCTTTCTGGGGAGGGGGCCTGCAGAAAGCTCCAGCGCCCAAGAAAAATTGAGAAAATATGGGGCTTTCTGTGACCCAACTGAGGTTAGCTTCCATGGCCTCCCCAGCCAAATTCTCTAAAGATACGCCCATGGTGGTCTTTAAACAATTTTGAAAGCAAAATAGAACAGCATCCAAAAAATAATTGATTTTTGAATTTTAAGAGAAAGTAAAAATTAATATGTCAAAATAAATTTGGAAAATCGATTTTTAATAATTTTCAGAACGTTTTGAGACTAAAATTTCACTGTTTTTGCTTGAATATTTTATATACTAACGTAAGTTATTCAATCAATATCAAGGACTAAATGTGTTTATTTAATTAAAAAACAATAAATTAGGATAATTAGAAAATGAAGGCGGCAGTTAAAATTTGAAGATGTAAAAGGCAATTAATAAACCCCCATTTTATGTGGTCGTAGTTAAATAAAAAAATGTCTATAGCTTTATAATTGATTGAAAAGACCAGTTTTGCATTTTTTCACAAATCCAACGAAAAATAAGAGAGTATAACGAGTTTTTGAAAAGCAATTGTGCGCGAGAACAAAAGCCTAGACAAGAGTGAAGCGAGGCTCCCTGCCTGCACTCTGTGCGTCGATCGAATTAGAAAAAACAAATTGATGCTCTCCCATCATTTGAAATAATTGGTAAATTGATTGATTTCATCTTTTTTATGCTTTTATAAAATTTTATTCGAAACTTTTTTTTAACTATAGGAATAAAAGACTGCATATTTACATATTAAATAATAAAATCCATGCCTTTAGACCTTTAGTTCAGTGCTTGTTAAACTTTGGGAACCAAATAAATATCTCACGGCCCCCCTATTTTTTTTTTTTTTTTTTTTTTTTTTTTACATTCTCTTGCCTATGTGTGTTCAATTTTAAGCATGAAGGAATTGAGCTAGGAGGGTGAAATATTATATTTAAGTTAGACACCCCCCTGAGGTGTGGAAATAAGCTTTTAATCAAAATCAGCCAAAAAGTACTAGTACTTTACTGATGTAATTTTTCTCACCTGCTTGAAGCCATTTTATTTAATTTTCCAAAAGTCAAATGATCTTAGAGGCCGAAATATAAATTGAAAATACAATTAACTTTAACACCCTGAGGAACGCCCCCCGGTTGCCATCGGTACATTGTATATTAAAATTTATAATAAATAAATAACCCCTAAATGGCCTCTGTAGCCGAAAAAGGGTTAAAAAAAAAAAAAAAAAAAAAAAAAAAAAACTTTAACACCGTCTCAGGAAGAAAAATAAATAAATCCCACCTCAATAATCAATCACAAGTTAGAATATATTTATTTCCTTTATTAAAATAATTTTTTTTAATTCATTTTTTTTAAATTATTTAATTTGCTTTTTTCTTCTAATTTGATGAATATATAAAAAAAACAAAAACAAATAGTTTTATTACTTTCTCTTATTTTTATTTCTGTCTTTATAGCTTCTAGGAAAAGATGACGTCACGCGCATTGTTTGGAATCCGGTTTGTGTGCACCAAGGACTGAGACTCAGCATCTTTAAGCGACTCTCTCCATCTCACTCGCACTCATTACCTTCGCTCTCTTTCTACTCAAATGCAATTTGAAAGCGCCTTATAGACCACAATATTTGAATTTTTGCTTTTTCGAGGAGGGGGCCGCCTTTTAGGCCCCCTTCCCTCCCCCCTCCCCCTTTAGGTTGTCCCCTCGTTTAATATTTATACTAATTTTATGAAATTTGTTCTATTAAATTAAAGATTAATTTCATTTTAACAAAAGGGTTTATAGAATGGACACCAGAGGCAGCACTTGCCGGCGGTGTCTTGTAATTGAGCACACCATTTGCTTGCAAGGCTGTCTGTTTTTATTCAATTCGGAAAATCTGCGCGAGAAGAGAAGCCTAGACAAGAGTGAAGCGAGTCTCCCTGCCTGCACTCTGAGCGCCGATCGAATTAGAAAAAACAAATTGATGCTCTTCCATCATTTGAAATAATTGCCAAATTGATTGATTTCATCTTTTTATGCTTTTATAAAATTTTATTCGAAACTTTATTTAACTATAAGAATAATAAAAGACTGCATATATATCTATAAAGAATTCAATCCTTTGAGAAAAAATAAAATTTCAAAATATTTTATCTTCAATCAAAGAGATGGTAATCGAAAGTTGTGTTCTGTGCTTGTCACACTAGATTTTTTTTAAAGGTCGCTTAGACGCCTCTCCTACACCTTAACCGATTAATAGAAGTGAACTATTTTGTTTCAAAAAATTTTTCTTAAGTCTTTTCGGGATCTTAGACCAAGTAGATTAAATGTCACAGTGGCGGATTACATTATTAAAGGGCTCTGATTAATCAAATTTAAACGCCACTACTCTTTCGAAGAAACATTTGATATTTTTTAGACATTTTCACCTCAAAAATTTTAATTTTTTTTTTTTTTTTTAGGTAATCTCTATCAAAATTTTTTATTTATTTTAAGGAACATTTAAGGTTGTTGCATGAAGAGCCCAGTTTGTTTCCGGACGGCTCTCTACCGTTTAATTCGCATCTGGATACCTATTTATTTTAAGTTTATTGCGTTACAATTTATCCAGTCAAATTTATTTATATCTTTTCGTATTCGCCCTCGGGCCTTGGTGTAGTTGCTAGAGTGCTGGCCTTCTATACCAAAGGTCGCGGGTTCGGATCCCACGCAATCCGATGAGTCTTACTGTATAAGGCCTGAGTTGCTGTGTTAATCTGTGCGTGGGTGTTAAAAAAATCTTTTGGTATTCAATTGATTTAAATAAATTTTTTCCAAATTTTATTTTACTTAATTGTGTAAATAATCAGTATTAATAGCTTTTCTCCTATCAAAATTATCCCAATTAATCTGCATCATGTTATTTAAAGAAGCTCTTGATTTGTGCTACACTCTTGCGGTGATTTAGGAAATAGCTTATGATTGCCCAATTATCCGTAAGAGCGCAGCACTAATCAAGAGAGCCTGCAAATTACAAGGTGGATTACCGAATATGATGAGAAGATTTGGGGTAGCTTTGATAGGGGAAAAGTCATGTAAAACGAACATGATATAATGTATATATATTTTAGAAATATTTTAAGCTGCTTAATTATTCGAAGGTTTAATGTACTGTATTTGGTATCCAAATGGCTTAAAGTTTTTCTCAGAAAATCCAAATAAATTTGATACCCTCTCTCTATTTTAAATATGAATCTCTTCTCTACATTTCACGTTTATTTATTTTTTTCTGCATATTTTAGAAATGAAATTTACGTACGATCACATAGATTGAGTTCTGAAGATTTTGCATTTGTTAAAAATATCGAAACATCTTTCTGGATTATATTAATTCTCATTACAATTATAAATGCTTTGATCTTATCATATATTCGATATAAAATAAATTTATTAGGACTACACGATCATAATCAATATTTTTGTCCTTTTTTTGAAATTTTCACCATGTTAAGTCAACAAGGTATTTTAATTGATTTTTAATTTACTGTAGATGTAACAAATTTAAAAAAAATTAAATCGAAATCATATCATTGTAGTTAAGCAATGCCAAGTGTGGCGAAACTCGACGAAGGTTTCCCGGTAGCCTCAGTAGCCGGAAGGGGAAAAAAAGATAATTCCGAAGGCTACCAGGGTAAGTTCCACATACTTGTTTTTTGGGTCCCCCACCGATACTCAGCCTTGCTTTGGCATTGCTTAACAGCAACGATCTTGGTTCCTGTTTCTCTTATCTCTTGCCAGACCCCGGCTTAAAAATCATTTATTAAAAGATTTTCTTTTTGTTTTTAGCTCTACCTTTGATGTCAAAATCATTAAGCAGTCGTGTTTTATACATGTCTTGTTATTTTTTAACTCAAATTTTGATGGCTTCTTTTTCTGCGTATCTTATTCTTTCTTCATTTAAAAAAGAGTTTAGGCCGCCTCCTTTTAAGAATTTTCTTGAAATGCTTAAGCTTAATTATTTTCGTTTAAGTACACTTTCAAAATCTGGACAACTTTATGATTTCCAGGTGATATTTAAACATTTTAATTTTATCAATCAATATTTAATAATTTATTCCTATTTCAACAGAATACAAATGATCCAATTTTGCATGAAATTTATGAGAAATTTATTTTGCCTCAAATTGATTCACTTCCTGAAACAGAATTAGATGGCCTGGAGCGAGTGTGCAAGAATGCAAATTATGCCCATATCACCTGGAATATTGTGGCTCATGGAATGGAAAAATATCTCTCCTGTCAATTACAATCGATTCCTGAAGTTACATTTACTGATCTTATTTCTATAATAATTCAAAAAAATAGTTTTTATACTAAAATTTTTAATTATTAGTAAGTATATCTTTTTTTTTTTTTTATTAAACATTTAGGCCTATTTTTAATGAATTAACAAACTATGATCTATATTTGTGAAATTCTTTTCCATCATGGTCATTTGTACCATGGGTCGCGGGTTCGCATCCCATCTCATGCGACAATTTATTTCAATTGGATTGGTTTCTAATTCAATATATCTCAGGAACGAAAAGAGTGATAAGATTGAAATTTTATTAAGGGGCGGTCTCAAAACCGTTAAAACACGATTGACTCGAGGCGGCACCAGATAGCGTTAGTGTTCCCCCATTAGAATACACGCAACTTGATCCATTTCATTCTAGACTTTCCAGCTAATTAATTAAAGGCAAAAAATTAATTATTTTTTAACACAATGATTACTAATTTAATTATCAACAACTTATAGAGCTCCTTTTTTAAAATATCTTTTATTTAATCCGATTAATCTAAAAAAATTTTTTTTTTTTTGAAAATCAAAAAAGGGCTTCTATAAGTTGTAGATATTTTAAATAGCTTTAATTTAAAAAAAATTTGAGGTCGATAGCTTCAAAATTGTGGCCGCTGGAAAGTCCCAAAATTAAACCCCGAGACGCGCACCTTAAATTAATAATTATGAAAGGCGCACTCCAGACTTCACTTATTTTTTAGATGATCTTTACAATTTTTATTTTACATAACCTAAAATTTACTCTTGTGCTTAATAGGAAAGATAAAAGAATCGGTATTCAAAATTTGTTTTTACTAAATATAAAGTTCTGCGACAGAAATTGCTTTTGAAATTTCATTAATTATTTTTATATTAATACGTTATTTTTGTTAATTTTACAGTTTGATGAATATGAAAGAATCGGGTTTGATTAATCGAATCATCTCTAAAGAATGGCAGCAACCAAGAAATTCCGAATATGAAAGAATTTCACATTCAACAATTGATTTTAAACATATTTCAATTTTAGTTTACATATTAATATTTGGAATGTCTACGAGTTTAATAATATTGATCTTGGAAATTTTGATCCATAAATATAGTTATAATCTATTAGTAAAAATATAATCAAATATCTTGAATAAATCCAACAGGAACTAGAAATTTTAATAAAATTAGCCTGCAAGGATGAAATTTTAGCCACAAACACTACTTAAGGAGGTTTCTCACGGAGGGTTTTCTGGATATATCGCATGCGATATGACTTCATTTATGACCCTGATTGCAAGGGTTTTTGGCTGATTCCCTGATGTTCTATTTTTTGCATGCCTTTTTCCAAACCCAGGCATCGACCAATCACAGAGTCGGATTTTTCACGTCATCCAACATGGTTGACTTTAACCAAAAAGTGAGGTTATTAGTGAGAATATATTAATACGTATTATTATAATTTTTGACAGCTTAAGTTTTATTCGCTGGCTGCATGTCTCGTGTCAGTGCATCATACTCCATACGTATTATTATAATTTTTGACAGCTTAAGTTTTATTCGCTGGCTGCATGTCTCGTGTCCGTGCATCATACTCCTGGCTCTGCTTGCAGTGACGTCATGTCGCATGCAATGTAACCTGAAAACCCTACGTGTGAAACGGCCTTTAGTTTCCATTATATCTTCAAAAGAAAAATTATTTTTATTTTCTAGTATTTCATAACCTAATTTTGAAATATTGTCCATTAGACTCTATTTAGATGTATGAGATGTTTTTTTACTATTGATATAATGCAAGCATTATTTTTCTCACATAAAAGCCGATAATAAATTATAATTTACAAATTGTATCTTATTATATTATATTCTTAGATATATATGTTCATGTATATACTTATATAATAGAATCACTTAAAAAATAGTGGTATTGATGTATTTATATAAATAAAAATATAGGCTACGTATTAAATAAATGCATTTTCCAAATCAATATAATTCTTTCTTACTAGTATATTATATAAATCATGTTTTTCCACATTTAGTTTTTTCGGAATGAATTTAGTCAATTTTATTTTACTCTCGTTTTCTTTTAGCGTAGTTTCTTCTAATAGTTTTTTTAACTATAATGCCCCTTTTATCATTTCTACACTTCAAGGACAATTTAGATCATGTATTTATTTTATTGAAGTTTCGCAATCTCAAGGTATGCCTTTAAAATGTATATACATACTAGAGTTTGGAAAGAACCAGAAAATTTTGAAAACAGATTTTTTTTAAAGGATTTTCAGGATCTGAGGCCCAATACAATTTTTAGAAGTTAAATTAATTTATTATTGATATCCAATAATATTTTAGAAATATTTTATGGTTTGAGACGGGAAGACCCATTGATACATGAGGTGAGATTCATAGGCGCCGACTCTATGGGGCCCAAGGGGCTCAAGCCCCCTACTGTTGAGGGAAGAGGGGCCCAGCCCCCAGAAAAAAACGCTTCACTATCGTAAAAGGACAAAATCTTAAAACACTTAACCCTTACTCACTGCGTCAATCATATTTAAACCACCCTAATAATTTTTAAAAGTCGGCAAGATTCCTATCAAAATTTTTCATACCTTGTTTAATTTTAAGAATAAGTTTTCGACCCATAAGTGCTTAGGCCTTTTCTTCGTAGCTGAGGGTGAGATTATCTCCTTTTTATTCCAGAAAAAAGAGACTTTGTCAATATGAATTTTGCAACAAAACGGATACAAACCCACCAAAAATAATTTTTTTTTTTTTAAGGAATTTCAAAAGTAAAAGAAAAATTCTTAATATCCAAGCAATTGATTATTTCATATAATTTTTTTGTTGGTTCTGGAGGATTAACAAATGAATATTCCATTTGTAAAATGAATGGATATATGTTCATATCTTTAATTGATTCTACAACAACGATTAAGAAAATTGTAGAGGTAATCTTTTCTATTGTAATTTATTTAATCTGTGAAACAGTAAATTGGTCACTGGTGGTCCCGAACGGAGGGGGAGGGGCAAGGGGAAGAAAATAAATAATCTCATATAAATTTCATATATACTTTGATTACTTGAGTAAATACTAGCCTAATATTAAGCTTATTGTATAAAATTTATTTATAATTTAAATTAGGCTTATTCCTAATTTTTTTAATTTTAAAATTTTTCAAATTCATTAAATAAAATAATTATTTTTGGCATTTCCTAGAAAAGGGACCTAAACTACGGTAAGTTAGAGAGGGAGGAGAGGAAATTTTCTAAAGATTCAGCTTTTTTGTGTTAGGTCTTTTTAGAAATTTGTTGTTTTTAGTAATTACGTTCAAAACAAATCAAAATAAAATATTGTTAGTTAGGTTCAAATAAATGAAAATTAATTTTTTTACATATTCATTACATACGATCATCTCAATAAAAATTTTAGTAATGTATTGTATTGTAGATAAATAGTTAGAGGAATTGACACTAGGAGCAGCATTAACCGAGAGCGCCTAATAGATATGCAAAATCTCTCTAAAAAAGACTTTTCGTCTGTCTACTTATTAGGGGTTCGTAAAATTGTATATAACGAAAAAAATGAGGTAAAATCAGTTTTTGGAAGAAAAATAATAAATATATTTCTAGTACTCATTTCATTTGGCTTTTGAATTCAACTTTAATATCTCTACTAGAACAGCAAGAGCCGGGGGCCCCTTCTGTTAGAATTTAGTTCACATTTATATACGGTAGGTATATCCATTAAGTTTTTTTTTTTTTTTTTAGGTCTCTGAGGAGTTTTGTAGAAATGAAATCAGATGGTTGTTATTTATAAAATCTGAAAATGAATTATTACTTTGGAACCAGTTTGTAAAAAGAGGATTCATTCGACTTGATTGTATTTTGATTCTTGCTGTGATTGAAAATGTATTTTTTTTTAACAATCACACTTTTTTCCCATTGACACTCACATATTTTCAGTGGCCGATTTAAGTAGTTCCTGAGGGGGGGGGGAGGGGCATGACCTAGTAAATTAAATGGAAATCTATCGAAACAAAATAATGTTGAAATATATTAATTTCTCATGTTTTGGAGGTTGTAAAATGATGAAACTCATAATTGGAAACCATTTACAAGAAAACTAGGTCTATCAGTTTTGCACAAGTTGGTATAAAAATTAAAAATGTCCGGAACTTAATAATAAAACATTTGAAAACTTAATTGTGAAGGGAACTTGTTTTACTTGAGAAATTAATATAATTCCATATGAAAAAGTTGTGAGGCTTTTCGGTGGCCTCGAGTCTCAAGCTACTTTGCGACCTTCATCAATCATTAAAAATCTTATGGGGTTTTAGAATGCATCTCCAGATCAGATCATTCTATTTATTAATTGAAAATTAAAATGTTCTTATTTTTGTTTTAGAATACAATTTATTTGAAAGAATTCTATTTTATTAGCCACAAAAATGCAAAAATAAATAATTTTGGGAGATTTGATAAAGCTTTGCAAAAACTATCTATAAATATTTTTGAACGGCGTTCAAATTTTGGAAATACTTCTTTTCCAGTTTCCACTTCAGATAAAGTAAGAAATGAAAATAAATAATCTAACTAATAAATAGGAACCGACCGAATATTCGGTTTCGGTTACGGTTTCGGCCAGTTTCGGCCAAAAATCATGGTTTCGGCAGTAGTTTCGGTTTCGGCCAAAAAGTAGCCGAAACTTTCGGCCGGCCGAAACTTGAGTCTAAAAAAAAAAGGTCAAATGATTTGAAGGAGAAAAATTTTTTGTCTCCCTAAAAAAAAGGTAAAATAATTTTCACTGAGGGGAAAAAAATTTCAAAAAAAAAAAATATAAATTTTTTTATAGGAAATACAAGTTTCGGTTTCGGTCTCGGCCGAAACTAAGGTTGAGGCCGAATATTCGGTTTCGGTTTCGGCTGAAAATCTTGTTTCGGTCGGACCCTACTAATAAATAATCTTTTTCAATTAATTTTTTTTTTTAAATAAAAATTATTTTCTAAATAAATTTGAGTTATCATAAAGAGGGGTAGGGGTAAAGTGGTTTATTGTTATTAATAATTAAAATATAGACCCTTATTTCGAAAAAGTCACATTTTCGGACTTCTGTTCGCAAATAACTAAAACTATAACTGCATTTATTATATTAATATAAATTGTCATTTTTAGATCTTGAGATTTATGGCCGAGAGCTTATAGTTGTTGACAAATGTCAATATTGATAATTTAAGTGGATTCAGATCCCAAGCAATCCGATGAAAAGGAGAAAACCAGTCACCAGACACAATTTCTTATGCAAATATTTCGGGCTTACCATAATTTTTAAAAACACAAACTTATTAATATAAAGATTGCAACTCTTTATCTGAGCAAAGACATAACTGTTACATATAGATGCAGTAGCGGATTTCCTATTAGGCTAAACAAACTGAAATCTACCTTTCGACGGGTACCTAATTTTGACTTTGAGGCTTTTATGAATTTTTATTCAGACGGGAAACTTTAATTCTCTCTGCTGAATACCCTAAGCTGTTTGCACATGTGCTCTTGGACCACCCATCTTGCGGGTGGGATACGTAGATTTAAATTAAATTCTATCTACCAAAGGCAATGGTCCCGTACGTAATGTGCCAAAATCTTACCTTTCTGACAAGAATAAGCAGGGGCGGACTTTGGCCTAGGCTAAAGAGGCAATTTGATTCGAACTATTTTTATACATGAATTAAATATATTTTGTGCCCTCGGGGCATGGCGTAGAGGTTAGCGTGCTAACCTCGTATACCAAACGTCGCGGGTTCGGACCCCAGGCAGTCCGATGATTTTATATAAGGCATTTGGATACCAAATGGCTTATATAAGAATGCCTGGACCCCAATATGTATAATAATAAATAACGGTTATCGTCTAAAGTCTTAAATGGCCTAAGTTGCCGAAAAGACTGTGTGAATGTGTGTGTGATTGTGAGTGTGAATGAGAAAAAAGTGTGAATGTTTAAAAAAAAAAAAAAAAATATATATTTTGTTTTTGTGTAAGGGCCCGAAATAAAGATTTTGCCTAGAGTTAAAGAGTTTAATTCCGCCCCTTAGAATAAGCGGCAAAATTGTAAATCCGCCACTGTATAGACCACAACTATTATCTGTACTGATGGGCGGCAAAATGCAGCCTGAAAGTCCTTTTCATTAATTACTATATCCAGGTCAACGATTAAAATATATTTTTTAGGGCTTTCCAGTATTTATCGCTGAAAAAGACAACAATGGAGTAATTATAAATGTAAATGGATTGTATGGAGAAGTTTGGAAAACTTTAGAAGAAAAGTTAAATTTCAGGTATTTAAAAAAGGAAATTAAGCTTAATTATGTTTGAATATATTTATGTTAAGAATTTTTAAATTTGTTTAAAATAATTACAGATCTCGTTTTATGGAAGCTACTGACCAATCGTGGGGAAAACCATTGGCTAATGGTTCCTGGGACGGCATGCTGGGTTTGGTCCATCGAAGAGAGGCGTTCGCTTCCCTAGGAGATTATAGCTTCTACAGAGAAAGAATAGCAGTTTTTGATTTTCTGATTCCATTTATTCATTCTAGGTAATATAATCTCGTTAAGCGCAAACCGCAGACGGGGAGCTTAACTTCCATATTTTTTTTCTTCTCCATTCGGTTTTATAAGTGTTTGAAATTCTCTACGCTCTTCTTCTCTGAAGATGCTATACCTATGAACCTTCCTTAATTATGTTGTTTTGGCTTATAATTAACTCTACCCTGATCCTGGTATATCAAATATTTTTTTGCTTATTTTTTTTAGGATGCAATTATACATAAAAATATTTACATCTAATTCGGAAGAACTCTGGTGGTCATTTGTTAAAAGAATTGATTATTTTCTGTGGATTGCATTAATTATTATTATAATTATTTTTTCTTTATTGTTGTCATTTTTTCAATACAAATTAAGCCTAATTGGCCAATCCGAACGAAATGAATATAATTGGACTTTTTTTGAGATATTGGCCATCTTCTGCCAACAAGGTGAGGATTTGGTATATATATCTATTGTTAAATTTATACATCATCAGGCGCCAAAACTATTAGATTCAAGGGCGGATACAAGAGGGGGGGGGGTAAAGGGGTAATTACCCCCCACCCCCTTCGAGATTTAAGAAAAATATTTTTTTTTTGTATTAAAAATTTGATTTTTAGACTACAAAATGCACCTTTAAATTACCGAAAGTAAGAAAAAATTGTGTGCTGGGCAACCAGTCACACCAGATTACCCCCCCCCCCCCCGAGAAATTCATCTGGATCCGCTCTTGATTAGAGTATTGTTGTATTGTATTTGAGATGCTAGGGAGACAAGGTAAATTTAATAATAAAAATTACAATCAATCTTATATCTAAATAAAAATTACAGTATTACAAATAATACAGTTCCGTCTGGCATGTCATTCTGGGAGAGGCTTGGAATCGAAAGAATCATTCTAGAGTGGGACAAGGGCGGTTTCAGAAAAGTTTTTCGGCGGGAGAGTAATTTTTTTTTGCCCTTGGGACTTAGCACACTGGTAGAGTGCTTGCCTCTTGCTGCTAGGGACCTCTTGCTGCCGTCCCATAAGACAAAAATTTATTTCAATTGCATTGGGTATCATCTATTGGGAGAGGGTAGGCCTGAGATGCCGAAAAAGCTTTAAATAAAATTAATTATTAATATTTACATACAATTAATATTTAATATTTTTCTTAAATGGGGTTAACCACTTTACCCCCCCCCCCCCCTTGAAGTATAGGGATATATTTAATTTAGCTTTCATTATATCTATATAGATTATATTTTAGTTGGGTGTCCATCTCCTGTTGTTCGCTCCCAGTGGCGTATTCAGGGGGGGGGAGCCCAGGGGGCCGGGCCCCCCCCCAAAGCCTTCTCCAAAACAAAAAAATACCTAATGTTTTCCCTAATGATTTTTTTTTTTAAATAATAATTTTATTAACTCTTATAAATTCTAAAAACTAACAAAAAACTTATAAATAATTGAAAAAATCTCTAATATTTACGAATTTTGTATTAAAATTATTTTTTATTTCAAGAAAAAAAAATTTTTTTTTATTTGTTTTTTATTTATAATTATTATATTATCTAAAAAAAATTTCTCCACTTGAAGTTTCTTGGAGAAGAGGGGGGGGGGGGGGGTTTAATAAAAATTTTGGGCCCCCCCCCCAAGCAGAAATCCTGGCTACGCTACTGTTCGCTCCATGAGTTATAAAATATTCCGGCGTCTAACACATAGACTGTTCAGACACGAGGCTCATGCGCTCAATTGTTCTTGAATATATTTTTACTAAATTGACAATCTCTCTCATTAAATTCATATATGCACTGAAAATGGCCCCTGTATAGGATCCGAAATATTTGTAAGTAAATTGAAGTAGTGAGAGAGAAAACGAAAGCTGGTTTTTATTCTCCTTATCGTCCTCAACTACGATTCCCAGCTACAAACAACTACTGTAGCTTATGGTAGTTAATTGAATTTTTTTTTTTTTTTTTAGCGCCACGTTCATTACCGAAATCATCAAGTTGTCGAATTCTCTTTTTATCAGGACAACTGTTATCTACAATTTTAATTGTTTCTTTTTCGGCAGAACTTATATCATCTTTAACAATTTTAAATCAGCCCCCTCCTTTTACGAATTTTCGTGAAATGCTTCAACATGGTGATTATCGAATGGGATTACTTTCTAATTCAGGACAACTTTATGCTTTCCAGGTAATATTAATATTTAAATATAAATTCATTATTTTATTAATAAATTCAAGTAGCTCTACAAGAATCCTTACTTAATTTTTGTTTGAAAAAATCTTTTATCAGAATATGCAAGATCCACTAATGAAACAAATATATAAAAAGCTTATCTCACCTGAACTTAATTCACTCCCTAAAACACAACTTGATGGTCTAAATGAAGTATGTCAGAGGAAGAATTATGCATTTATGTCCTGGAATTATGTTGCATCAGGATTAATGAAATATCTACCTTGTCAAATTCGAAGTATTTCTCATATTTCAATTCCAGATCTCCTTTCAATAATTCTTGAGAAAAATAGTTGTTACACACGGATTTTTAATTATTAGTAAGTATCTTATACTTAGTTTTATTTGAAACAGGACAAGATTATTTTAGGTATATAATATATATGTGAGGCTACTTGTCTTGAAAATTTTGAGAGGTTGGGCATCAAATAGGAAGCAATAAAATTCCAATTATTAAAATTTTGAATTTATAATAGAGACATTTTTGGCAGATTCGGCAACCATGTTGTACCATGTTATTTATGGTGGCTGAGTCGGTCAAAAATGTTTCTATTATAAATTCAAAATTTTAATAATTGGAATTTTATTGTTTCCTATTTGAGGTTCAACCTCTCAAAATTTTCATGTCAAGTAACTACACACAATGGCGTAGCGAGCTTAACTCGCGCTCCGGGCACAATCATTTTTTATTAGTTTACAAATCAATATAATATTAATATTTACAAATATTTCAGAAACGTATCGGCACCCCTTCTTCAGTGAATTTCGAAATATTTGGAAATAATGCCTTGTAAACTATTAAAAAATTGCTGAAAATTTACCGTTTTTCTTTCTCAAATAAACCAACTTCAGCAAAACCACTTACGGTGCTGATTTTGTGAGGTTCCGTTTTTCTTTCTCAAATGTTAAAACCAATATTTCCTATTTAAATATTTATTCTGGACCAAATTAATTTAAAACTTACTTTTATTTTAAAAAAAATATAGCGTTACGAATTTCGTTTTTCAGTATTATAATAGTAAAATAAACATCTGTGGAATAATAACTTTGAAATCTTATATTGTATGTATTTAGTTTAGAAAAAAATGTTTTTGACGATAACAAATGAATTTATTAATATAATCAATCAATGGAATGTAATTATTAATATATTTTTTATTCTTCATACGTTTTAATTTTTAATTTTTTAATAAATTTATTTGTATAAAAAATATGTTTTTGTAACAAGAGTGAACAGAAGAATAGAATAGTAGGGGAGTGTGTTGGCGCCAAAAAAAAAAACCTCCTCTCTGTTTTTGATCCCCGGGTATAATCATTGGAAATTTATCATATAAATTATATATATAAAGATATATTGTTATAATTGAATAAAATATCTGATTTGTGCTGCACTCTTGTGGAAACTTTAAAAATTAAACTTATAATTCTAAAAGTCTCCACAAGATCGCAGCACTAATCAGCCTGAGTTAGATATCCTCTTAATTTATATGATAAATTTCCAATTATACCCGGAGGTCAAAAACAGAGAGGAGGTTATTTTTTTTGGCGCCAACACACTCCTTTACTATTCTATTCTCCTGTTCACTCCTGTTACAAAGACCATATTTTTAATACACATTTATTAAAAAATAAAATTAATAAGTATGAAGAATAATAAATAATTTAATTGATAATCATTATATAAATATTAACAATTAATTAATCAAAATACACTAAAATTTTATATTTTCTAAATTAAATACAAATTTCAAGATCAATTACTCCACAGATTAATTAGGCCCTACTACTACTATTATAATACTGAAAAACGAAATTCATAACGCCGTAATCATCTCAAAAATTGTATATTTTTTAAAGTAAAATTAAGTTTCAAGAATTTGAAAATCTGAAACTAAATAGGCTTATATCAAGGTCGGATATAGGGGGGGGAATAAAGGAGGTAATTACCTCTCCCCGTGGCGGGCGCCTGTTTTGTCACGCCCTCGTAACGACCCTGACTACACATACATTTATCTAAAAGTATCTTATACATTAAAAATGTTCATATTAGAAGGACTAGTCTTAAGTACTGTATAAATTTTAACACTTATTAGAATGATTTATTAACAAATTGCATTTTTTTCTTACAGTATACTAAAAATGAGAGAAACGGGTTCTATAAATCGAATTACAATGAGAGAATGGGATTTAAAAAAGATTAAAAGAGAAAAAATGTCACGAACTTCTATTGATTTTAAGAATATATCTACTTTAATATACTTTTTACTGTTTGCAATGAATATAAGCTTATTAATGATGTTATTAGAAAAATTATTTTTCAAATATGTAGAGGCATCGTCTGTAGGTCTATATTATTTATATAATTAATTTCTCCTTGTGGTTGTAGTGACCTTGGTTTCAATCACAGGAGGTGCCCTTTAGAAGTCTGCCCTGGTTTTAATATATCGTTTCATTTTCTATTTAATATAACTGTAGTGAATTGTATTCTTGACTAAATTTAGTTGACATTTTTGACCTCATTCGCCCCCCCCCCTCCTCTCCAGAAAAATGCATGTTAGGTTTGTTCGATCAAGCGTCCGAGGGCGTCCAGCGCATGCGTGAAGATCACCTGCACAGTAACGAAAAGCAATAGGTTTTTCTTTAATGCGCATGCGCCAGACGCCCTCGGAAAGGACAGGGAGTGTATCCAGAAATTTATTAAATAATTTAACAATTAATTAATTCTTTTTGGAAACAGCTAATCAATTTATTTTAGCTCTATTTATTAGTTACAAAATACATAGTTCTAATTCACCAAAATAGCTTATAAATGATTAATGTAATCTGTAATTTATAAACATGCGCAACATGCCTTTTACATTTTACATAAATATTAGATATATGAAAATTTAAAAAAATACCACCACGCTTTGATTAAGTACAAAATCAAGTAAATGGATAAAAATATGCTAAAACAATTTGATTGAAAAAAGATTATTTATATTAATAAATAAAAATATATTTTAGAATCATAAAGTAATATATTTTTTGCAAATAATGCAAATAATTTGTTTTTCAAAAAAAGTAAGATTGGAGACCAATTGCAAAGCTTTATTTATATATTAAAATTTTTATTAATTAAATGCCTCATGGTCCTTTTTTGTAAAAAATCTTCTAAATTTATTTTTATTTATAGACATATAATGTCAAATAAAGCACTTTTGAAAGCACTTTGCAATTAGTCAGATAAAAATATATATTTCACATAAAATAAAAAATAAATAATGGTCTTTTGAATTATTTCCTTATAAAATATAAATATATTTAAAAAGATTTTTTTGAGACTATTATTTACTTTATATTTAATGCAAAATAAATTTACTTTTATAATTTTTTTTTTTTTTTTTGTTAAACTCACAAAACTATTCTTCTGAATATATTTTTAACAATAATACACCTATATTTTAATTTTGAATTGGTTACAATTGCACTCTCTTTTTTAAAGATGTTTATAAATAATTTTTTCTCTTTTAAGTGTATATAATATAATTCTTGAAATTTTTAATATTGCTTTGATATTTTATAAAATAATAATTTAACCCTCAAAAGGATTATTACTCCCCTCTATGAACATATATGTATATATATATATATATTCATACTGTATACAGGTGCGTTCATTATATATACACATATATGTATAGCAAAACTGTATAACAGATATATAAATGTTTATATAATAATGAGTTCCAAGCAAAAGAACTATATCTGCACATAAAACATGTTTAACATGCAATTATTTACTAGAACTAGAATTACAAAAGTGCTGGTAATGGTTTTTCACCCACACTTGATTTTATTATATTATTCTAATTAACCAATTTAATTCTTACTGTTTCCAGTAAAATAGGAAAGAATATTTTCGATAATTCAAATAATTAAAATTTAAAAAAAAAAGTTCATCCTTAAAAAATGAAATAAATTATATCACAATATGATGAAGACTAAATAGAAAGTGTTATCAGTTGGAATATATAGATAGTATATATTTTTTTAAATCATAAATTGAAGTAATAAAATTTAAATTTGGAGAATAAAATTCTATGATGGTAAACTTAAAAAAAGAAATTGGTCTGAATTTTTTACTTTTTTTATTTTGCTCACATCTTGTGGGTACAGTGAGGGACAATATTAAGTCCCACCCGCGTTTTCTACTTGTGATTATTTCATTGGTTTAAAAAAATATTATATATTTTTTAATGGAAACTTACATGGTTCAAACCTAGAAATTTTCAATAAAGATTTTCATTTTCTTTTATAAAAAACAATGAACTAATCACAAGATGAAAACGCATGGGCGGAACTTAACTTTGGCGTTCACTGTACGTTGATGGAGACCACGAGCTGCCCTAGCTGGGACTCGCAGTACTTCTTTTCTTTGCATGTCAGTCAATAGGCGTCAGACCGTGCGACGGACCGGCCTGTTCTATTCCTTCCCGGTCGCAAAAACCCCCACCTCTTCTGCCGGCCCCGCACCGCGGGATTAAGGCAAAGAAAGAAGAAGAAGGAATTTTCAAAAAATCTTTCGTTTTTAAAATTCATTAATTAAACCTACCGATAGGGACTTAATTGAAATAGTTATGATTATATTTTTTTAATGAATTTACTTATTATAAGTATTTATTATTAAAAATTTATACCAGTTCATACAAAACACTTCTCTAAAATTAAACCCCGAGTCCGCCACTGTTTATATCTCTATTTTTCAAAATTGCGTAATGAATATTGTTTTGTAAAAACAATAGAAATATTAACATTATTTCTACAGTGCTCTCAATTAATAATACAGTTTTAAAAAAATATAAAAATAAGATAAAAAGAGGCGTTTAAGAAAAAACATTGAATTAATATTTTCATTATGGTGCGCGTCTCGGGGTGCTAATTTTGGGAGTTTCCAGCGGCCACAATTTTGAAGCTATCGGCCTCAAATTTTTTTAAAATTAAAGCTATTTAAAATATCTACAAATAATAGAAGCCCTTTTTTTGATTTTCGAAAAAAAAAATTTTTTTTAGATTAATCGCATTAAATAAAGATATTTTAAAAAAAGGAGCTCTATAAGTTGTAGATAATTAAATTAGTAATCATTGTGTTCAAAAATAATTAATTTTCTACCCTTAATTAATTAGCTGGAAGCTCTAGAATGAAATGGAATAAGTCCCTTATATTCCTATGGGGAACACTAACGCCCAGGGGCGTATATAGAAATTTTTTTCGGGGGGGGGGGGCGGGCCGAACTGAAAATTTTTCTGCGGAAAATTTTTTTTTTAAGAAACTAATTTTTTTTTCACGCGAAATTTTTTGAGGAACATTTTTTCCTTTGCGGAACCAAAGTTTGCCATCCTGCGGAAAAATTTGTTGCGCTGATGTCTGTATATCCCTATATATGTATATGTGTTTGGGAAATTTCGGGGGGGGGGGGCCCTCGCCCCCCCCTTATATACGCCCCTGCTAACGCCATCTCTTGCAGCCTCGAGTCAATCGTGTTTTAACGGTTTTTCGAGACGCGCACCTTAATTCGAAAATTTGTGGAGGCTCGTGACTAATCGGATAAGCTGCGAATTACTAATCTAGAGTTGCTTTACAACTCGGGTTAAAATCCCACTTGCCGTGAAAAAAAAAATTTGTAAAGTTTTATTCTCCAAATTTAAATAATATATTTATAATTTCAAAATTGGCCAAATACTAAGGAAATTTCATGTTATGTGAAATTTTGTCATCTTTAAAGTAGCTATTGGTTAGCGATCAATAAATAATTAATGTTCAAAAAAGTTCTTTCTTGTTTGAAATTTTTAAAATATATATAAATTTCGATTTTTCCACGAGTGGGGACATTTTGAATATTTTGGGGGGCCCTATTTGTAAATTTATTAGCTGACAGAGCTCCGAGATTTCGACTGTTTAAGGCCCTCATCTTGTTTAATCCGGAACTGGCGCGATGTGTTTATTCTCACGAGGGAAATGAAGCAACCCTAAGAAATTTAAAATAATGTTTATTTTCAAATTTTACTCAAAATTAGCTCAATTCACAAAAAATTTTGCTCTTAAAAAAATTATTCGTTTAAATAAATATTTAAAAATGGAGCAGAATTAAAATTTTATTTTAAAATAAAGAAAAAAATGAATAAACTTTGTTAAGGATGAACTTTGGTTAAAATTATTTGAATAAAAACTTTGTTTGACAAGAATGTGATAAATTGAGGTCTATATCAATGTACATTTATATCACATTAAGAACATTTAAATGATTTTAGTGCATCAATGTTCTTGTGCTTTTTGAAAACATTGATAAATAATTTTTGAAATTATTAAAAAAATTAAAATATTTTTTTAATTACGAAAATCTAAGTACCTAGTAGTATAGCATTGATAAGGTTTTTCAATATTTCTTATAATAATAAATATTAGTTTCTTTTGCCGGCTTTAAAATAAAATTAAAAAAAAACTTATAACAAAATAAAATTTCAATAGAAAAAACAAACCATATATGACTTCTATAGTCAACAAAAATACGGATGCCGGTATGAGAAATATAGAAGAGTATATTCAACAAAAGCATTTTTAAACAAATGCAGCTAAGTTGTTTAAAAACAAACTCACCCTGGCTAGGCACCTGAGTGAAATAAATAAATGATTTTTAGTATAAATTAAAATATGAGCAAAAACCAAAGTTGCAGTATATATTAAATTATTGACTTTGAGATAAAAGTGATAAAAGGTACCTTTTTAAAATATAAGTTAGTTAGATATTTTCATTTCTCAAATATATAAATTAATTTGTATAATTTTGAGGGTAAATAATTTTTATAAAAAAATCACCCAGATTGAAAACTATTTTTTTAAATTAATGATAATTTTTGAAAATATATTTAAAAATAAATAATCACTCCTAAGTGGATAGAATTTTATTTTAACCCAAATAAACTCTTCATCACAAAATGTTAACAAAACATCTTGTAAATATTTTTAACAATGCTTCCATTAAAACTGGAAGATGAAGTAATTTTTACATGACCAACATTTTGGTAGGAATTCTTGTAAACACCAAAGTATATATTATATATATTAATAGGTATATATATATTTATATATTTATATGCTTACCTAAATCTAGATAAAATTATTTTTAAAATTACAAAAATCTAATAAGTTTGCATTAATTGATTGTTCATTTTTTACCAATTAGACTTATTTTCATTAATTAATAAATTAAAATAGAACATTAAATAATATAGTTACAGATATATTTATATATATATATATATTTTTCAAACAATACTATTTATAAATCAATAGTAATTTTTAGTGCTACAAAATGTAAAACCAAATTGAGCTATTTTATATGATAAATATACATATAGAGAACACAATTATTGTGCAATGAATTTTACTTTCTTTTTAACAAAATTATTCAATTTCATTCTTATTTTTAAAAATTTTAGGAGTGAAAAACACAAAAAATTGATAATTAATTTTTTTTTTATATATAATTTTAAATATATTTTTAAAAATTTGTTTAAAAAAATGAAATTATTAGTCATCTTTCCAGTAATAAAAGCAAATATTTTTTTTTACATTTTTAACATGATATCACGTTATATTTGCAAGGCTAGTTTATTTTGTTTCAAACCCATTGGGTTCATATTAATAAAAAGTATATAATAAAAACGAATATCATCAAGTTCCCGTTTATTTTTTACCTGATTCTTCTTCGCTACTCCATCTTTTTTCTTGTTCTTCAAGTTCATATTCCCAGCGTAATTCTAATTCACGGATATCATTTGCAATTCCAGCTTCATATGTGTCTTCCTAAAATAAATATTTGAAATTAGTGAAAAATCTGTATAAAAATAAATATTTCAAAGTACATGCGGGCCCCCCTCTACGTGACAAATTGTTTCAGCTCAAAGGGATTCCAAAAAAATATTAACTATTTGAGCAAATTTCTAACTAAAAATATATTTTTATTTCCTTTAATTTTTGGGTCTTTTTTTTTGACAAATACATAGTTAAAATATAATTTGTTATTTTCATAAGAGGGTAGAAAAATGAGAGACGTAGCTAAAGTTTTTTTATATTTATTTAATCTACACAGCTGACATTTCGGTTTCGTGTTTGAACCATCTTCAGAGCTGGTGAAAAGTCATTAAGATACAGTGTCACAGTGGATTTTATACATTGATGAACCAAACCTTTATATAATAAGTATGCGATGACCAGGTACCTAAATAAGATGATTTTATTTATGTACCTGGTTTAATAAAATGATTTTATTTGTGTACCTGGTTTAATAAAATGATTTTATTTGTGTACCTGGTTTAATAAAATGATTTTATTTATGTACATGCGTTTTTTTCTACTGATCTCATTGTTTTAAAAAAATATATATTTTTTAATGAAAACTTTCATGGTTCAAACCAAGAAAATTTCCAATAAAGATTTTCATTTTCTTTTATAAAAACAATGAAATAATCACAAGTAGAAAACTCATGGGTGGGACTTAATATTGTCCCTCACTGTACTTGGTCATCGCATACTGGGTATATATTTATCATATAAAGATTTGGTTTAACAATATATAAAATCCACTATGACATTTTCATAATGACTTTTCGCCAGCTGTGAAGATGGTTCAAACACGGAACCGAAACGTCAGCTCCGTAGATTAAATAAATAGAGAAAAAACTTTAGCTAAGTCTCTCATTTTTCTACCCTCTTATTAATATACCATTACAGATATAAATTGGGTTTTGTAATTTGTTAATGTAAGAAGAAGTAGGAATTTAAAAAGAGCGGTTCGAGTAGCTTTCTGAAAATGATGACGCAAGTAATTTTTTTTGTTTCGTTTTGACGTTGATAAAAAAATATTTACGATAATTCTGATTCTAATTAAAGGCAAATTTTTTTCTACATTCTTACATCGTCATTTCGATATTCTCCGTTTGATTTTAACCCCCAATTAACACTTCCGTCTTTATTCCAACCTACTGCAGTAAGAGAGGGTGATGTTAAAGAAGCCATTTGATGATTCTGAAAATTATTGAATATTTAATATTTATTGGGATAAATTATTTACAATAATTATTGAACATACCAATCGAAGTTCTTTCTCTTTTTCATAAATGCCTTGCTCAATTAAATGTAATTCTTGTGTTAATTTTTCTCTATCAGAAAGATTATTTTGAGTTGCCAGCTAAAAACAAAATTTTAAAATTTAGTGATAGATTATAAATAGTCTAGAGTAGCTTCATAACCAAAAAGTAATTAAATGCTTTACCTTTAAATCATTAATTTTCTTTTCTAAATTTCTTAATTGTTGTTTAACTTTTTGCGACTCCACATAAATAATACTGAAAAGTTTAAAATGTATTATTAAAAAATTTTAATACAAAAAAAAAATAATATGATTATTAATTACTCTTTGGAAGAACAATCAGGAGTTCGATTTTGTACGAATATAGGTGGTGCATCAATAATGCCATGACCAATGGTTATAAAGCCATCTCCCAGACCAGCAGACGGCGAAGCGACTACATTATTCAAAGGCATCGAGGTTTGAAAGCCTTAAAAAATATTATATACATTAAAATTTTAAATAATTAGTAAATTATTATTACTCATTATTTACCTTGATTTGATCCATTATAATACCAAGAAGCAACAGGGCTTGAAGACGGAAGTGGCCGCCGAACTATTGGAGTCGAAATAGTTGCATCTCCAAACGAACTTGACACTTGAACAGAGCTATTTGGCCTTAGAATCGTTTTGGCCAATCTCGAAATAGGCCCGTATTTGCTCACATTTGGCGTTTCAAATGGAATATATTCATCATCCGTTATAAGGGTTTCGGACCTAGAGGAAGGAGTAAGGTGTGTATGTTAATTTGAAGAACAGTTAGTTAAGGGTTTTGGAAGATGGGAGAATATATATGATTAAAAATTAAAAACTCACCTGTACAATGAACTCATATGATTTGGAGGTTGTGAAGTTACTGCTGAACTACGAAGTATACCTCCTGAAGTCCATATTGAATAAGTTGAAGAGGCGTTTGGTTGTTGATTTTCACCTGATGATGACTTTAAAAAAATAAAAAAGTTAACAAAAATGTAAAATATAATGTGTATGTAGTATTTCAAATATTAAAGTTAATTAGATATTAAAATACTCACAACTCTTGCTTGACAGGATGCCGAATTTGATATCGCTGAAGCGGCTGTACGACCAACAACTTTCTCTAATTGTGTAATAATTTCCATTTTCCTTTGTTGAAGAGCTGCGAGACTTTTAGAAACCACTCGCTAAAATAAAAAGATATATTTTAAGAAAGCATATACGTATAATCTAGTCCAGTGGTTCCCAACATTTTTTGATGTGCGGCCCACTTTTTCAGTAAAAAAAAAAACGCTGATGACCAGCGTATATATATGATTTTATATAAATATAAATGATTTTTATCTTTCCTTAGACTTCCGCCCAGCTACAATCAAACCGCGGCCCACGGGTTGGAAACCGCTGAGCTAGTCTATTATTTATGACAGTTATCAAAAGTATTAAAAAAAATGTTAAATTTGATATTAGAGTTTTCTGCCACTCAATTATTTTTACAAAGGGAGAAATTTACATTTTGAAAATTGGGTATTTTTTTTTATTCCTGGGTGGTGGTTAAAAGTAATGGTATTAAATATAGGTATGCTCTAAATCAGGGATGGGCATCCTTCTAATTTATACAGTTCTATATAAATGTTTTATTATTGACGTTCATTTACCTTATTAGTGGCAAAATTATTTGCTTGTGCAAGTAGCCAAGGATGCGGTTGAGCAAGTTGACCCATTGTAGAACCAGGACCTAATGATTGTTCCCATGTGGCTCTCGCAGGTTCCATCGGGAGGTGTTCCGTCGGAGGAGCTGGGCTTCCATAATCAGGCTGAGGCGGAGTAACATACACCTGACTGCCCGAAGACAGAACCATATTGTGAGGGGCCGCGCTAAAGAGAACCATATATTTATTTACAGGGGCGCCGGAACGAATTTGAATCAGAGGGGGGCAAAAAAATTTTTTTTAGAAAATTAAAATAATTTAAATAGTATAAAACAAAAACAAATCTACTATAAAACTTTAAAAATTTTAAATAAAATCACAATTTTAATAAAATTAAAATTTTAAAAAATTTGCTAGTGATTTTATCAAAAATTTTTTGAAAAATTGGGAAAAAAATGAATTTCTTACACTTTTAATTTTTTTTAAGTTAGAAAATTTTATTTTTCAAAAGTAAAAATATATCATTTTTAAAAATAAATGAAATAAAAAAGAAATTTTGTCCCCCTCTGCCCCCCCTGTAGGATGCCAGGGGGGGGGCAATGTACCCTTGCCGCCCCCAGTTCCGGCGCCTATGTTTATTTATCTACTATATTCTACTATAGTTTGGGAAAACCATTGAAGATTCAATATTCTGAAGTTTATTATAGCTGGAGTGGATCAGGAAGAAAGAAAAATCCACTCTATGTATATTTTTGAAAAGCTAAACATTACGACTTTAGTTGCCACCTTGAGGTCCTAAGATGTCATTATTTATAAATAAACATAATATTCAAAACTAGCGGCACCAATGATCTTTGGCTGAAAGGAACAAATAAACTAGCGGTCATCGGCTCTTTGGACAGCCCTGCCTCCCTTTTTACTTTATCCTACCTATATATATATATATTGTGTAGTCCTTATTTTTGACTTTTTCGACGATAATCCTAAATCGGTTCCAAATATTAATATATAAAAACAAATTCCTGCCAAATTGCATCTCTTAATATTAATATTCACCCGTCCCTCACGGCAGCTAAAGTTTTAAATGTAAATAACATAGGAAAAGTTATTTTGTGTCTTTAAAATTTTGTAACTCATGAACGGAATAACCTCCAGGTAAGACCATAACATATTCTTATAACAAAAGGTCTCTTATGATTTTTGGATTACTTTACTGGTTCAAAAATTATTCGAAGTCAAAGTTGAAGAAAAAACCATTAAATTGACTATAACTTCAAATTTGGCCTCTAATAACTTTTGAACTAGTAGAGTAACCCACAAATCATAAGAGACCTTTTTTGTAGAGCGTTAAAATTTCCTATAAGAATATGTTATGGTCTTACCAAGAGGTTGTTCCGTTGATGAGTTACAAAATTTTAAAGACATAAAAGAACTTTTCCATGTTATTTCCATTTAAAACTTTGTCTACCGTGGGGGACGGGTTAATATTAATATTAAGAGGTGAAATCTGGCAGGAATTTTTTTTTTTTATATATTTGGAACCGATTTAGGAGTAGCTTTGAAAAAGTACAAAATAACGACCACCCTAATGTATGTATATATAGAGAGAAATGTCAAAAATTCGATGTCGAGATTTTGATAAAATACACGTTTTGAGTTCCCCTGAGAAGTCCGAAAAAAGTGAGTGCCGCAAAATGGTCTGTCTCTGTCTGTCTGAATGTGTACAAAATAAAGCAAATAAAGCGAGTATGACAGAGTGTCGTACAGGACATTATATACAGTACATATTGCATATATAGGAAGAAAATAATAGAAAATTTATACCTGTATATATCAGGTGTATACGAGCCATGAGTTGGAGCAAACATGTGCTGTTGTGATTGAGGATAAATAGAATTGTGCGAAGGACCATAAGCAGATGTAAATTCATATATTTGACGGCGTGATGTATCATTAAGATGAACCGAGGAATTTGAACTTTGAGGTGGTGGATGTCCTATTCCACTGTAGAGTAGTTCATCAGTTGGCATAAATAATTTATCTGAATGGAAATCCAAAGATGCAACCGGGTTTGGATTTGGGCCTGTATTACCAGGCGTTAAAACTGAATTGAGAGTATCAGACTTATTAAGATTTGTCGAATCAGATTTATTGCACGAATTTCCGCAATTTACTACAGGTGTTAAATTTACACTATTTCTTGTTAAAGCTTTTCTACTTTTGGTTCTATATCTGTTAAAAAAAAAAAAAATGATTTAAAGATTAGAAATTATTTAAAATTATAATTGAATTTTTTTTTATTTAAATTTATTTTGTTATCTTGTCTTTCCAGAAGATCATATTTAATTAACATAGATGTATGTGTTTATATAATAATTTAAACTTGAGATATATTTTTTGAAACAAAAGTCATTTATATCATCATGAGAAATGAATTAATTAAAAATTCTTAAACTAATTTTTTTTTCTCTTCATATCCTGTCTTTCCTTTCCTTAAGGGATTATAGAATATTATTCAATATAATAACTAATTCCACATGAAAACATGTCACTGATAAGATCTTCATTTCATAAGAAATCAGTTGATTAAAAAAATTTATCTATAGTAGTATAGTATTTAGTAAAATGAATAACGTACTTATCAAGTTCTTCTTCACTATGAGCAAAAGTACAATTAGCTCCTCTAGGACATGATCCTCGTGTAGTTAAATCCCGGCACATGCTTATTTTATACTTAGCAGCATGTAAATTATGTCCTCCGCCCCCAGGAACATTATTGCCTGGCCCAAGTCCTCCAAGGCCACTTCCACTCATGTCCTGGAGCTTACGAGAGCCATGATGTTGAATAAATTCAACAAGACCAGAAACCACTGTTCGAACTCCAACTAAAGCAGCTCCACACTCTTGCCAAGTTGGAGAAAGGCTTTCTGAAATAAAAATTAGGTTAACAAATTGTTTGGAAATTTTAAAAAGTGGTTTATTTTGAAATTATGGTTATATATGGATAACTTAATAAGTTTAAGTATATCGTCACATGGGATCACAACTAGACAACTGGATTTTGTTTTGTTTTGAGTTATCTACTTAAAAGTGAGTTTCAAAATTAAGACACACCCATGCGTTTTCTACATGTGATTATTTAATTTTTTTTAAATATGTGATTCAGAAAGTGAAAAGGGACTTCTTGTCGGCAAAGTAAATTTATCGGTAGGGGCATTTTAGTCGAATTAGGTCAAAAATATCGATTTTCGGGTTCGATTGAATACAATTCTTCAATATTTCCTATATAGGTTTATTCGGTAATTTTAGCGATGAGAATCCGATAAATATTACAAAATAATCGATATATTAACCTTAAATAGAGTAAAGAAATAGTTTTTAATTGAATTTAAATGATTTTTTCTCCAAATCCCGTTTTATCTATAACTTTGAAAGGCTGGACTTTTTTTTAGTTTTTGAGATATCATAGTGGTTGGTTTTGGTAATAAAATGTCCAAGAAATTTTCCTCTACAATAAAATATCAATAACTCAATTTGTGAAATTTCCGCCAAGAGGTCCCTTTTCACTTCAATGAAATATTAAATCGACTTTTTAAAAAACAATTTAATAATCTCAAAAATCATGGATTTAACTCACGGTACACTTAACATGTAAGTAAGTGCTCTATTAAATGCTCGCAGGGTATAGCCTACTTTTCAGTAATTTAACAAGTAGGGATGTGATTGACTAAGATAATTTTTTTTATTTTGTTAAGTGTACATTAGATAGCTAAAAACAAAAAAATTATAGAATTCAAATGCCTAGTTGTAGTACAAAGATTACGATATTAATTTAATTTTATTATGAAAACTAAAAATGACTAAAAAATTATTATTAGAAGGGATAATAAGCATCATAGGGTAAAAATGTGAATGTTGAATCCAAAATTAAAAAACCCTACAGAAGCATAAACAATAAAATTAATAAATAAATAATAAGTTTTTTTTTTTTTACAAAAACACTCACACTTTTTTTCTCAATCACTCACACATTCACACAGTCTTTTCTGCAACTTAGGCCATTTAAGACTTTACAATAACCGTTAATTTTTAATATATCTATTGGGGGTCCAGGCATTTCTATTTAAGCCATTTGTTATCCAAATAGCTTAAATAAAATCATCGGACTGCCTGGGGTCCGAATCCGCGACATTCGGTATAGGAGGTAAACACGCTACAAACTACACCAAGCCCGAGGTTAATACTAAAAGTTAAATTATTAAATAAGAAATAAATAGATTTTTATACCTGGAGTAGGATCTATTGCTGCTAAAAGTTCAAGGTGAGTTCTTAATACGCTCAAATTTCCAGGATCTCCTGTTCTCTGCAATGCGATGACTAATTCTTGAACAGATTGTGCAAATGATTGTGGAGTTTGAAGTTTATCAATAATACTCTGCATATGTGATTTATGAGCAGTATCGCCATAGAGTAGCGCTGACCATTGATCCGGTGCAATTCGTAAACCTGCTTCTGTTGCAATTTGAACTATCTGTGCATCATGTTCTCTTCGAAGGGCATCATAAGAACGAAATTCCTCCTTAAGTTGCATAAGTGATGAATCACCTTCACGTTTAGATACCTATTCATAAAATAAAATTAGCATGTAAAAATTTTGTTCTAAAATAAAATAAAATAATAAACACCACGTTTACTATATCAAATTTATATGAAATTTATAAAGTGAAATAAAATCTTAAATTACCTTGAAACAAGAAGCTCGATAAAGTAATTGAACAACATGTCCTATACTTGTTTTGGATGCTTGTGGAAAATGTGGCTCAAGACGTTGTACAACAAACATAACAAGAACTTTTCTAGAAAGAGCAGATCCATCTTCCAAAGCTAGTAAAACTAGTTTTAGAACCTCTTCTTGCATTGCTAAAAATTTTCAAATGAATATAGAAATAGTTTTTAATAAATTATTTTGTTCTATAAAAGGTGGGAAGCTTCCATCCGCGGTTAGTGATGAATATTAGTTAATATACTCGATTGGATATTCAATGATGGGTGTTTGAAGCTCCTGCTAAATAAAATTTGCAAATTTTTAAAATTTACTTTTTCCATTTCCAACAATCAGAGTTGGAAAGTAATTTACAGCCAAGTAAATTACACCGTTATTTATTAGTAAATAACTACCTTGTAAATAACTAGGTCGTTGTAAATAACTGTAAAAACCAACCCCCTGAAAAAACAGGATAAAAGCTTATATTTCATATTTTTTAATGTCCTAGAGCATTGATCGTGTTGTTTTCTTTTTATTTGGTGAATAATATAATCAAAATGTTAATAAAATAATTAAAAAATGAAATTCAAGAATTAAATATGGTAACCATAACCTACAACTATCATTTCATTTGTAAGTACATTTATTATTTTCTTTAAATCTTATTTTTGAATATAATAAAATTATCTAAAAAAAGAAATATAAAATGTTAAATTAATAAGAAAGAATGTACTGAATCTTGTTTTTGTTTGAATTTGATTAATTCTTTTTGAATTTCCTTTCTCGGTTCGCGCATGCGCACCAGAGTTATTTAAAGGTAGTTAGTTATTTAAGTAAATGTTGTTTGCAGTTATTTACAATATCTCTGTAAATAACTATAAAATCTTATAAATAACCCAACTCTCTAAATGTAAAATGTAAATACCCCAACTCTGCCAACAATAAACATAATTTAGAATGATAAGGGGTCGTCCACATATTACGTAACGCATTTACCCCACCCCCCTCATGTCACAGTTAGTCACATACAAACAAACCCCCCTACAAATATTATGTCTCAACATAGAACTACCCCTTCCCCCCCCCCCCCCCAATAAATTTCTTCAAAATTCATATTATTTTACTATTTTTTTTTTTTTTAAAATTTTTCCCTCTGACTTAAATAATCACTCTATTTTTCCCTGTTGTGAAAATCATTTGACCTTTTTTTTTTTTTAAATTTTATAAATTCAACTTTGAATTGTTACATTTAGAGAGTCCCCCATGTCCCAATTAGTAACGTTTTGTCAGCCCCCCTCCCCCCCGATCACGAGTATATGGATCCCTAATCCAATTCTATAACAGACACAACTTGTTATATAATTTAGAATTAATAATTTACCTGGTCCAAGAAATTGACATCCTCTTGCTCTGACTGCTGCCCAAAGATTAGCTGATAGTTGTTGAGGATTTTGATGTTGTAATATAAGTTCCGTTACAGTGCGTTCGCCTAAGGACCTTGCTGCTCTCATTGCACGGGCTCTTCCTTCTTCTTCCATTAGCTGACAGTTGATTAATGTGACAAGTTTTCGTTGCATGGGTCTTGAAAGAACACTCGTTCCACCAGTACCATTTCCTAAAATATATTGATAATTCAAAATAAGAGTGAATATCGAAAGATTATTTGTATAAGTTATTCCTAAATATGGTCTAAATTACAAGACGTTTGTATGTTTGATCTTTTTTTTTACAAACCTACATATTATAAGGCTCTTAAAATAATTATTTCTATGAATATTACTACTTTTTACAATAACTTATTCTTTTCTCTTAGTATTTTTATTTGTATTTTTTTTTTAATATTTAAGAAAACAAATTTTGCAAATAAACATGAGTTATGTCATAAAGTGAATAAAATTAATATAATGGTTGAATTTAAAATAAGATCAAACCTTCCTAGAAAAGGGTAGTTATTTATTTGAAAATAGTGGGTATAGATTGCAACATCATGATAACCTTCATAAAATTTCTTTCAATAAAATTGACCTCTGGAATAACCAAAATTCAAGGAAAATAATAGTTTTATAATTTACTTCATTTAGTTTTATTCATACATGTATATAGCCTTTTACCTGAAGAAAATGGTTTTAAATACATAGCAAGTTCTTCTATACATTTTTTTGAGTGAAGGTAGTTGTTTATGTCATCAGTTGATAAATGTTTTATATTTCCAATATTTCTATCATTTTCTGGGATTGTTGCTCCGACTAGTTGCAATAATGCGGAATTCACAGGAAGATTTTCAATTTCAGTGTTTATTATTGTCTGAAAATATTTTATAACAAAAAAAAATATGAGAAAATTGGTTATTATATATATATATAATTATATTTTGAAAGGCTTCTGCGACTGGGTAAGAGACATATATATAAAAGATATTGGAGTTGTTGTCTTGTTAAAGAAAAAAGTATTGCTTCTGAGAAAAATTCTTTTAAAATATAGTAAAATAATATCTAACTAATCAATAAAATCAGAACACAAATGTTTGAAAGTAAAAATTCAATCTATATTGAATTAAAAACATATTGAATGTAAAAATTATTTTATAGAAAGAAGCATTCTACTACAAATTCAGGTGCTATGTCAGAATATTATGTTCATAAAATAGATAATCTCGAATATTTGATCCCTATTCTAATCTCAATCTTTAAAGTGTGATTAGACTTTTTATAGATGATATTTGGAACTTATCGTATAGTACCAATTTTTTAAGATTAAAATAAATCCCATTTGTACACTATCTTCATTTACTTATGTTTTTTTGACAAAATTAAAATTTTTATTTCTCTACCGTTCTGTTTGTTTACAACTCATGTGCTACAATAAGTAGAATCTAAGTTACGAAGTAAAATCAAAATATTAGTCAATTAAAGGGTGCATATACTTTACAAGATTATCAAAAAAATACCTGATCAAAAGGACATTGCTTTCTATGAAGATTTGATAAACAAGTTTTACAAACAGTATGTCCACATCCTAAACTGATAGGACTTCTTAAAGTGGCATCAAATTCATTGCAACAGACAGGGCACGACAGGAACTCAGTCCACTGTGGCGCCTGGATTGGCATTCTGAAAAACAAATGTCATCACATCATTAGCAGATATTGAAATTAGGGCAATTCTACTTTCTATTTAATTTCAAAACAAATTCATGCTATTTATCATATTAACCTTAAATAAATGCATTTATATATTTCAGATTTATATAAAAATATAAAATATTTCCATGGTGAAAGGAATTAATATTTATCTGACTTTCATGACTTATCAATTTCTCAAATGAATATTTAATAGAAGATAAACAAAATGCGATCATAATTCTTTTAATCTATAATTTAAGTGAAAAATCGATGGAGAAATGTTTAAAAATGAATAAATGGCAAGACGTTTCTAGAATAATGCTAAAATAGCTCACCTTGTTAAATCCGATGCAACATATCAGGTAGCCTGCATGGCAGCCATTATGGAACATTGTTGACACGTCGCTCCCCAGAGAGCACCAGACACCAAAACCTCTCCTTTTGCCCTTTCCAATTTGCCCGCTCGATATTTATTTTTTATTATTTATTATTTCAAATTTTATATTAATTAATTTTTACCAAAGTTATGTTTCATAAAACTTTTTATTCTTATCATTTATCATCATTAAATAGTCAACCTAATTTTTCTTTTTAAATGGAAAAGTGAAAGTTAAACCTATTTTTACTTTCTCTTACCCTATTTATGAAATATATAAAGTTTTGCGATCATGTCAAAAATTCGATGTCGAAATTTTTATTTTTCTTAATCTAAAACAACACCATATGAAAATAATTTTTAATTAAAATTTTACTAAAATAAAAAATTAAGAAATAAGAATTTATTTACTTTTATTTGCAAAAAATAAACTAGACTGAAGAAGGCCTCCTAATCCTACCTATTATAAAAAAATATATAAGATAAAAAAGTGAAATGAAGGGTAAAATAAAAAGAAAAGGACTTTCGAACAGGGTCGTATTTGGTAAATTTTTCCAGAAAAGTGGGAGAGGTTTGGACAATCCAGAGGATTTTTCCAGACAGACTTTAGATCACCCTTTTTTAATGGCTCGAAGCCTGTTTCTAAGCAGTTTCTTGGGTCGGGGAGCTTCTGGGGGGTCAGTCCCCCCCCCCCCCCACCTCGGGACCTCACCAAGCAAAGATCTTCATTCGCTTTGTTTTACAAAATAATATAATTAAAATGGTAAGCTTATATATAAATAAAATTCAGTCACAATATTTTTTTTTTTTTACGATATCCGTTATTGATTAATACACATATCGTCGCCTGAAACACGTAGTGGCGTATCTCAATATTTATCATTTTTCAGGAGAGCTGTTTATAGTTCGTGTTGTTATATTAAATGTATAGAAACGCAAAACCAAAAAACCTAAATAATACGAAAAAACATGGAAATACAGATTCGTCACTTTGTGATAATGTAAAGAACGCCAGGACACGGCCATACCCGTTGTATCTCAATTTTTAATTTTTTTGAGATACGTCACTACGTGATGCAAGCGACGATATTTGGGGTCCAGGCATTCTTATTTAAGCCTCAATATTTATAATCCCACTTTTAAATCAAACAGGTATAATGGTGTTAATAAACAACAAAGTGAATAATCAAATTTGACGTATAATTATAAAAATATTCAAAATGTACACATAATAATAATAATAAATTAGTAGAATACTTATAAAAGAGTTAAAAGATTTTTAAAATTTTTCGTAGGATATTGTTCATCTAGATGATGAAATTCTAAGGCACATTTTTGTCTTTCGCTTATAAGTCCAATTTCATTATAGAGAAGAACCTAAAAAATAAAATGTTGTTTTAATATTTTATTTATATATAAAAAAATTAAAAATCAAGAAAGAAAGAAATTATTTCATGTATGTCTAAAGTGACAATAATACTAATAGAATCCCTTTTCATAATTAATTGTTACAAAATGCAATTTATAGCTGTGATATTACTCGTATATTAATAAGAGGGTAGAAAATGAGAGATGCAGCTAGCTAATAAAATAAAGAAAAAACCTTAGCTGCATCTCTCATTTCAATTTCTACCCTCTTTTCGTTTTCAACGATTAAGCTGAAAAAATAGTTTTCGTTAAAATTTCTGTATTCTGCAATTAACTTCCCAGACAGCTTGGAATATTGCAGCAACATTGCAGTTTTAAATTTGACTTAACTATAGGTTTCACCATCTTATTTCACTCACATAAATAACTGTAAGTAATTTACTCACCTGAATATAAACAACATCTTTTAATCTATAGAATGCTTCGACTTTTTGGAAATTTTCTTTAACTTTATCTAATGATGGCATCATTTTTAATATAGTTTTTTTCCTAATTTCATCCGAACTTGTTGCAACAGCAGCAACATTGCATTTAACATATAAAAATAAAGCTCTTCCCTGATCATACAGTCCACCATGAGATAAAATTTCTAAAATACATTTTTCTACAAGTTTAATTGCTTGAAATATTAAGCCCATTTGTAGTTGAAGATTTGCAATATGTAATAGAGTAAGAGCTGAAAAATAATCTAGATGGAAAGAGTTTGCCAATGAAAGAGCATTAGTAAGAGAATCTATTGCATTTACTGAAGTAAAATCAGATAATTGCAATTCAGCTTTAAGTAACAAAGCGCGAACTTTTAAAATTGGAATAATCTCTTTCGGATCATAATCTTTTTCACAAAAAGAAAGAATATTTTCTATACAATTTGAAGCCTGAGGGTACGCTCCTTTGGCAATATATAATTCTGCATGTCTAAGAAATGCTTCCCATTTACTAATAGGTGTAATATGAGCTATCGCATCTTCTGCAGATTTCCATAGGCCATGATTTATTGCCTGAGTAAAATATATCAATTGTTCACTAAAAATCCAAGCTTTATTCAAAGGCTCATTAGGATAATTAGTCTTGGCATAAGTCAGAATGATAGAGGCTAAATGGTAATCTCCCTAAAAAAATAAATAAGCTATTAATAGTAAACTATATAATTAAAAAAAAAAATTTATTCTCACCTTAGCCACAAGAATATCTGCCAAATTTGCAAGTGCTAAACACTTTCCTTCTCCTGTGAATGATTGTGTTTTCTTGTTAAGATAATTTGTATTGAAATTAAGTAAAAGCTGACTAGAAAGTGAAGCCATTTCTGTTTTTCCATATATTGACCAAAGAGCTGCTTTTTGTACGTAACTATATGTCATCAAATCCACTAAACATTGAGAATAATTTAAAACATCACTTTTTATCAGCCACTAAAAAAAAAAAAATTCATAGATAATCAATTTGCATATCGGTATTTTAATAAATAGTCAACCAAGGGCGGATCCATGGGTGTTTTTCGGGGGGGGGGGGGGTGACTCGTCGTCGCACAGCAGACTATTTTTTCTTAATTTCGGTAATTTAAAGGCGCATTCTGTACTTCTTTGCCAGAATATAAATACAAATCAAATTTTTAAGTATTAATTTTTAAAATTTTACATTAAAAATAAATTTTTTTTCGAAAAAAAAGTACTTTTTTCAAATCTCGGGGGAGGGGGGTAATTACCCTCTTTACCCCCCTTGTATCCGCCCTTGTCGGCAACACTACTTAGGCTTTTTTTAAAGTCTACTTGGATTCCCCATTCTTTTAGCTACACAACAGTATTTTTCAATCTAATATCCATTCAATATTACGGCTTTACGCCACCTTGAAGTGAGGGCATGTATGCCTGCACAGTTGCATTCCACTGGTTGATGTCGCAGCCAACAATATGAAAAAAACAGAGTGCGGTGGAGAAATATGAAAAAAACGGTATAGCCTCGTTCAAACAATATGGTCACCCTACCACTTAGGCTACTTATGTAAGGTAATAAATATTTGAATGGCCACTATGATCAAAACACTAATAGATTCTTAATAGTTAAAAAAACCTATTGTTCCGAATAATGAGAAGAGCTCTAGAAATATGTTTAGAAGAACAATTAACCTATGGCTCAGAGGTAGAGCATTAGCTTCAGGCAGAGGCGTGAATTGGATACCAATCAAATATCAAAATAAGTGGGGACGGGGTCTAAATGGCCTCAGATGCCGTAAAAAACCTTAAAATTAAAAAAAAAAAATTCATTTAAATTAGAAAATTTTGACTCCCTGGAACGAAATGTCTGTCTTGTTTGGTTTTATGTGCAAGTGTTAAGGCCGGACTCACTCAGGAACAGACAATTTGTTTGTGACAAATGTCCTGCCCAGTGTGAGGCTTGACTATTTAAAACCATTTTGATTAGTGTACACCAGACAAAATAATTTGATAATTTAATCTGAGACGAAATATCGGGTCTATTCAAGGGCGGTCCCAGAGGGGGGTCAGGGGGTCGTGACCCCCCCAAAATCTTTTTTTTTTTTTTTTTAACACACACTTTTTTCCCACTCACTCTCCCATTCACACAATCTTTTCGGCAACTTAGGCCATTTAAGACTTAAACGATACTCATATTTGATTAACATATATTTATTGGGGTCCAGGCCCATTTATTTATACTATAAAAAAAAAAAAACAGTGACCCCTCCCAAAATGTAAGGCTAGGACCGCCATTGGGTCTATTCTGTTTCTGTGTGCGTCCAGCCTAAATAACTTATAATTTAATAAAAATATAACTCAAATTACATCAAAAACCACGGCAGGATTTTTTCCAGTAACTCCGGCATATTGAGCAAATGCTTGCATTCCAAGAGAAGTTAAATAATTTAAGTTGAGATTGAAACTCTTAGAAATTGAACGTTCAATTAGAGATTCCTAAAATAAAAATGTTAATATTATTATTATAATTCATTAAGTGATTAATTATTTCTTGTTCATTACTTTATTTTTTGTAGTGAGTTTATAAACCCAAGTATGTGCATGCTGCAAACACACATTATCAGATGATTTGTGAGACATCATAATAGCTTCTTTAAGGGGATATAAAGCTTCTTCACTAAAACGAAAAAAAAAATAAGAACCTTGTCTATATCCTAAGGAAAAGAAGCACAATTTTGGATAATTCACTTACTTATGATTGAAATGTGTATGCAAAATTACTAGAAGAAGTGCTGGGAATCTGTAAATTTTGTTCTTTTCTTCATTTATGTTTATATCATCCGAAAGGCAATAATTTCTATCAAAAGCATGAAATAAACTGTCACGTGCGCCACAGAATTCTTTCGAACGTAAGCAATTAAGAAAACTTAAAAAATGCTAAAAACAAAAGAAAAAAAAAAGTTAGCAAATAATTCAAAAGAAAATTAGATTAATCAGAGGCGGACTTGGTTGGCACATAAGCTTTGCGAAAAGGTTTTTACAATCTATATAATATTTTTTAATTATTTTATAGGTTCGACTTCTTTAAAAGAGGATATTACTCGCTTAGAAACCTTAAATATTTCTACTTTTCCGCGCCCTGGCACACACTTGTTAAATCCGCCTCTGATATTAAAATATATTTAATTACAGCTTCTGCATATTCTGGCATAGATTGAAGTAGTTTTTTTATTTGATTTTGTAATTGTTTTGGAGCCATAGCTTTACTGTCATTTTCTTGAATAAGAGCAGCTTGTTGAGCAATAAATAATTCAGCTTGTCTTTTAGACCAAAATATATTTTCCTTTTTGCTAAAATAAAATAAAAATATTATTATATTTTATATAAATCCAAAAAATTTGTGGTTTTACTTAAGAATAGTTAGTTATACTGTATTTGAATAATTAAAAATATTATTTTTCAGCCCTCTTAATCTGCAGTAACAGAGTCAGGAGGGGGGGGGGGGGAAGAGAGTCAGACCGTGCGACGGCCCGGCCTGTTCTATTCCTTCCCGGTCGCAAAACCCCCACCCCCTCCGCCGACCCCGCACCACGGGATTAAGGCAAAGAAAGAAGAAGTATGTTTATTTTATTATATTTTTTTAAATCATTTTTGTTTAAATAAAAATATTGTTTAAAAATAATAATTTTATATATATCATCCCACGACTTTGGTTTCAACCTGACTGGGGGGGGGGGGGGCATTCAGGGGGGCGCTTGTCCCTCCCCCACTCGTAGCGCCGTCACTGTTAATCTGTCTTCGGCTTATGGGGTTGGCACGTTATTTTTTCAACAGATAGGGGGGGGGGGGAGCAGGGGGCTATAACCCCGGGACCCGGGCCCTTTGCGTTCCAACCTTAAAATTCTAATAAAAAATAATTTCAATGGTTAAAATATAAATTAAAAAAAAATCATTTTCTTGAAATTTTTTTTCCTGAAGGGGCCCGGGCCCTTCAAGCTCAGATCTTAAAATTTCAATAAAAAAAATGATTTTTTTAAAATTTTTTCCTGAGGAGCCCGGGCTCTTTAAGCTCAAAGCAAGTTTGATATTTTTCCCGTCTCAGAATAGGTAAATACGCAGATTTCAGTGTCTAATTTAAAAAAAATTTTCCTCCCCGGAAGTCCTCTGCATGTGGCCTTAATAACTTATGGAAACCCTATGTTTAAGAAATTTTGAAAAATTTTTAAATAACTTTTTTATTTAAATAAATATTGTAAGCTATGTATAACCGTTTCAAAAATTGTGTCAAAAACTGTGTAAAAAATTGTTGGCACAATAGCCTTTTACATACTAAAAAAAACTAAGGGTGGGGGCGTATTATTATGTAGCCCCGGGGCCCGTCAAGCAGTGGCCTAACGTACGCCCCCGCAGACCCCGCAATGCGGGGTGGCCCCGGACCTTGGGGGGCCCACGGGCCGGGCCGGGCTAAAAAACTGTATCCTCTCAGTGCTACGGTAAAAACGGGCAAATTTTCTTGGACCGCCCTACTATGTACCTAGTATATTTGCTATTTATCGATTTTTTCTATAGTAAAACTATTCATGTTTCAAGGATAAATTAAGGATTCTTTTGAGGGGTCCTTCACTACTCGGATGGGCATAGGCACCTGGTATAGGGATTTGCGCCAGTGTGGCTATCTGAGTATTAAAACAGGCTTGAGGCCCGTGGGTGGAGACCGCGGTCCCCTCCTCACAGTCTTGGGTCCAGAGACTCGAGTCCCGTCACTCCAAGGCTGTGGGGCATCAGATCAAAATCAAGCCCCGGGAATGTGAGTCTGTGTAGGATAAACGCGTACTAGCCCACACTCCTCATGAATTTACCAAGGGGCTAGCAAGCGTTCTCAGACTGTGACCGCATATGCACGGGGACATAGCTATTTAGTGATACTTGCGAGCTAACCATTAGGTGTGAGCAGAGGGGATCCTGTGGCCAGGGGAATTACTCTGCTCACCCTTGGCTTGGGTATGGGGACAGAGTCCCCATCGTCAATTGACGAAAAAATCTCCCTACCACAACGGGTAGAGCGATGGAGAGTGTAGTGCGTGAATAGGGCAATTTGCTTAACTCGAGTCAAGCAAATTATCGTACTCAAGAAGCACAGTCTCCTCCCTTGATTTGAAAAAATTCAATCAGAGCTATATATATATTGACCTTCGGAAAATTTAGCAAAAGTTCGGTTTCTTTTAGTACACACCGCGTATAAGCAATTTCAAGAGATCTTTATGATTCCAAATTAATTCAATTTATTAAAAAATATTCTTATTATTTAAAGAGCGTTTTATATAAATAAATAAAAATTTTATTTTTTTAATTAATATTTGAATATTTATAAATTATACTAGACGCAAAGCCCCGCCTTCGGCGGGGCTCTCCGTCTAGCCAGGGGGCTGCGCCCCCTGGACCCCCTTGCTCGCCTACTTATATACATACCGGTACATACAAACATTTTTCCCAATTCATTTTTAATATATATATTATTTTAACGGTTAATTATTTATGAACTTAGGATTTTTTGTGAATAATATCCTTTCCGGGACTCTCCCGATACACAAACAAAAAATTTACGCCGATATTTTACAATTCAAAAAGTAAATAAATAAAAAATCGTAAACATGGGAAAATATTTATATTTTGTTACCATGGCAACCCTTTCTCCTAATTTTTATTTTTTTCTTATTTTAACGGTTAATTACGCCCTCGGGGCATGGCGTATAGGTTAGCGTGCTAACCTCATATACCAAACGTCGCGGGTTCGGACCCCAGGCAGTCCGATGATTTTATTTAAGCCAATTGGATACCAAATGGCTTAAATAAGAATGCCTGGACCCCATATATGTATATTTATCAATAACGGATATCGTAAAAAGTCTTATATGGCCTGAGTTGCCGAAAAGACTGTGTGAATGTGTGTGTGAGTGTGAGTGTGAATGAGAAAAAAGTGCGAGTGTTTAAAAAAAAAAAAAAAAAAAAAAAACGGTTAATTACTCATTAACTTATTGTTATTTGTGAAACAAAACCTGTCCGGGACTCTCACAAACATACACAAAAAATTTCATCTAAATCGGTTCAGTCGTTTAGGAGGAGTTCAGTCACATACACACGTACAGAAAAATTATATATATAAAGATTACCAGGGGATTGGTTTAGAGGTCTGGCTGTCATCAAAATTAGTTTTCATCTCCGAATCTGATAAATCCATCTCATCTTCAGATTTTGACACAATATCAACATCATAATAACTTTTAAACGAATTATATATAGAAACCACTTGTGAAAAGGACATCTTATCAAAATATGTAATTATTCTTCTTACATAAAGACCTAAAGAAATTATTATTACTTAATACAAATTTTTTTAAAACTTATTTTATCATTCTTAAAATCTTATTATATAAGTTGGTGATTCATACCTATAACACTGGTTTTATTTAATATAGGATTTATTAAAGAAACCTGCATTAATTTTGAAAGACTCGGTATAAAATCAATTAAAACGTCAACACCTTTGTTATAAATTTCTTGCATCTTTTTTTGAAAATTTTCAATTAAAAGAGATGATAATTCATATTTATTTGACTTGATTAAAGAATTTAATTCTGAATATTCTAGGTCATGATCCTGAAAAATAAAAGAAAATTATTATTTTTAATATTCTTTGGCTGATGAGTCAATGAATAATACATTTGGTTGCCGAAGAAGATATTTTAAATCAAATATTATTCTTTCCATCATTTATCATACAGTATATATATACATGGGCGTACCCAGCGAGGGGCAGGGGTGGGGGGCAGCTGCCCCCCTAGAAGCAAAAAAAAAATTAAATGTTTATAAAGTGATGAAACGAAACAAAATTAGGTAGGGTGATAGCGACGGGCACTCGTTAGGACGAGAGGGTTTTTATGTCTTTAATTGGAAGGCTTTTCCCCCCTATATATAAAAAAAAAAAAGCTATGTCACAATCTGGACGGCCATGATCTGCCCCCCC
>JAKCPI010029471.1:0-14645 GCA_023213315.1 Euborellia annulipes | reverse complement strand
AATACGGTATGTTATTTATCGCATCTTAATCTTACTTTCGCTACCTGGGATTAATAAATTCTCTTATTAAACAATCAAAATGTCAAAAATGAAAATGACTTTTACATAGCTATTTTTTAATTCTGTAAAAGAATCTGAATGTAAATAAGTAAAAAAAAATTTAGGACAAACAAAATTATACATTACAATTTGTATTAGGTACTATTTGTTTTTTATAAATTCATATATCATTTTATATTTCTAAGCAAAAAAAAAAAGAAAATTTAATTAAATTTTTATTATTTTTCATTTGAGAGATTTAATTGAGTTTAATTTTTCTTTAGGAGAGATAGAACCGAATGCTTTCCAATGGGTAAAACTCTGGAATTTTTGAGCCTCCCCTAGTTGAGTATTTGAGAACTCAATTATTTTTCTTGAACTCTCCATAAAACTGCAAAACACTTCGAAATTCCAACGGGACAGATTGGCCAAACAGATTGGCGGACACTCAGTAGTTATATTGATATTCAATAGATAGATATCATTATACGTATAAAGCAGCAACAACTACCGTATATTAGACATCAATTTTCGTAGGTTTAATAAGGCAGAAAGTTGGGCTAATTTCAAAGGAGTGAAGGAAGGGGATGTTCAAAGGGCAAGTTGTTTTTCCCGAAGGGCTCCTTGCTTTGTCACCTGAAGCGTGTTCAACCCTCAATTATCTACTAAACAGGATGGACAGAATCCTACAACGCTAGGAATCAAACAACATTCAATCATCACTCTAGGGTCAAACTTATTTCACCTCACTTAAAAACAGGATAATTTGATTTACGTGACACCAAATAAAAATATTAATAATAATTTAAGTATTATCTCATTATTTGTAAACTATTCAGTCTCGCCCCAACTGGCTGGCCCGCTTGTAGCGGACCCTATATTCTTTCTTTATGTGCCACAATTTTCAAACAACTCATTTCAGACAATTAACACGTGGCAAATGGCCTAACTTGGAACAGTTTTAATGTCCAGTACCAGTTAAAAGAAATGCTGGAAACTAAATATATGTCGACCCATGTTAAAAGCAAAGAACATAAATACAGGTCTATTCTCTAAAAACAGGCGTTAAAATTTAAAATAAACAAATGGGTGTTAAAAAGTAATGTAGAAACAATCAGCGTTAAAAAAATGCTATTATCTACACAAAGTTCTAACAGCGATGTCAACATGTTGCTTTTATTTCAAAGCTATCAAAATCATAACCTTACTTTTTTAGTTTAAGGACTTCACGGCGTTTAAATATTTAAGGCACTCCCTAGACATGGCAAAAATTTTTAACACTATTTACTAAATGTTAACGCTTTGGCTTTAAATTTTTGTTTACAGAATAGCTATTTGAGGGAAGGAAGTTATTTTGCATAGCATTTTTTAACGCTGATTGTTTTTAAATTACTTTTTAACACCCATTTGCTTATTTTAGAATAGACCTGATAGAGAGTGTTGTGTGCTGTGTGACCATTCACACCATAATTTCCAAATTGGAGCATGTTAACTTTGTTTATTCAAAAATATTTCTTAACTAAATTCATTTATAAAAAAATTCTCCGTAAACGGATAGATAACGAAGTCTTTAATTATTAGTGAGTAATGGTGTTGCATTTTCTTTAAATTCCAATTTTTCACATTTTTATCTACCCTTTTTAAAGGAATCATATGTGACTTGTTTTAACGAGAAAATAAATTGAATAATAAAAACAAAAGTGTGAGTGTGATTTATCACAAGTTGAATTAAGAAGTAGTACGTTCCGTTATCAGTAGAAAATGATTAATGGTAAGTGAGAAAGAGAGAGAGAGTGAGAGGAATGTTTTCAGAGATAAAATTATCATAATGATTTGAATCCGACGTTCTTCGTCCTTGTCCAAGAGAACTTTAAAGCCAAAATCGAGAGAGGAGGTAGAAGAAAAAAAAAAAAAAAAAAAAAGGAGATCGATTCTCTATTAGCCATCCATCTTATTTGATCTCAAAAAGAAAAAAAAAGCTTACATGTATTGAGTGGAGAGGGATTTAATATTATCGAGACACAAATGTGTGATAATACAGTAGAATCCCGATAATTCATATGACCATGGTTTAAATTATGGGAAGTCCAAAAATTAAATAACGTATTAATAATGCGAAGGACTTGTAGAAAGGAAAGAAAAAATATAAGAGAAGGTCAATTTCTCTCTCTTGTTTCCTCATTTCCTTTCAGTGCAAAGATTACGAATGAACGAGAACTTTTCTCTCTCCTTCCCCCTCTTGAAAATTGTACGAATTAGAGAGATTTTTAGGCTGCAAATACGAATTATAAGACTTAAGGGAAGGGTGGCAGTTAGAGTATTATGGCCATTGATGTTGGATAATAAGATACAACTTTATAAGACGATGGTTCTGTCTTGTCTCTCTTATGGCAGTCCGTTATGGTTTGGATGTTCTACCATGTCTAATAAGCTCTTAATTGAAAGAGTTGAGAACAACTTTAAGAGTAATTGCTAATCCTCCACCTAGGACAAGCAACGCATTAATTCAAGTTGGCATTGACATCGAGTCTATAAGTAGTGTGTGTAAGGCTGCTGCCAAAACATTTTTGCGAATTTGGAAGCACACCCTAATTATTGGTCCGTGGTATTAGGAGAGAAAGGTTTGGAATAATGCCTTCTTCTTTCTAACATTTACTTTTTAATTTTTTTATAAAATTTACGGCTTTGGGGTTTTTTTGAAAATTTTTCCCCACGACAGAAGATGGGAAATACCATGATCTGGAAAACTCAAATTGGTCACAGGATAGAGGGCGTGAAAGCTCGAAGCCTTGTTTTTATTTTTTTAAATTGTATTGCCTTGTGCATGTTTTTTTTGTATAATAGAGAAATATTTTCTCTCCAGTTCTTCTTATTATTAGGTCTTGGACCCAAGGGCCGATCCAGAGGTGTTTCTCGGGGGAGGGGGTAATATGGTGTGACTCGTCACACAGCACACTATTTTTCTTAATTTCGGTAATTTAAAGGCGCATTCTGTACTTGTTTGCCAGAATATAAATACAAATCAAATTTGTAAGTATTAATTTTTAAAAATTAGCAAAGAAAAAAAATATACTTAAAAACAGAATAACTTTATTTTTTAAGAAAATCTGGTGTGACTGGCGCACATCACACAACTTTCTCTTACCTTCGGTAATCGAAAGTTGTGTACTGTGCTTGTCACACCAGATTTTTTGTGTCGACATGTATTTAGTTTCCGACAGTAGGGTACATTCGATTTTCAAGATGTAAAATTTATAAGTATGGGGAAATATTTATATTTTGTTACCATGGCAACCATTTCTCCTATCTTTTCTATGGAGTACAAGAGTAAAGTGGTCTTCAGAAGATTTCAATCACAAAATGAGAATATACATTTTAAAGAGAATATAAAAAATAATTGATTTTTGAATTTAAAAAAAAATCGTTGGAGCAAATTTTGAGAAAATCGAAAAAAACTGAAAAACTACATCAGTAAAGTACTAGTACTTTTGGGCCGATTTTGTTCAAAACCTTCGTGTCACGTCCCATGGGGGTGCCTAACTTAAATATAAAATTTCAACCTTCTAGCTCTTTTCGTTCTTGAGATATTTTGTTCACAGACACACACACACACACACACACACACACACACACCCCCACACACACACACACAGACAGACCATGTAGCGAAAACCACTTTTTTGGATTCAGGGGACCTCAAAACGTGAAGATCCATCAAAATCTCGACATCGAATTTTTGACATGAATCCAATACTTTCTCTCTCTATATATTAACATATATATAGAGGTAAGAGAAAGTAAAAAAACCAGCGAATGCTTTCCACGTTAAAACAATTTATTTGCAGATATTTCGGTATGCCTAACGCAAACCATCCTCAGCGCATCAACATGCATATTTTGTTACCTTGGCAATCATTTCTCCTATCATTCCTATGAAGTACAGTGGAGTGACTGCACGGATTCGAAATCACTTTGGAAAACACTGGGAAGTCTCAAAATCGTGAAGAAAAACAGAAATATCTCGGCTCTACCTGTAGATGTCGATTCTCTAAATGACCATTTTTCTCAACTCTCCACTGATGCCTCTGATGGGCAGGTGAGACGGATATTTTGTTTGACCCTGATAGATTTCTTGCCCCGGTCACCTCTGAGGACATAATATTTAATGTTGCTAAAACTAAAACTAACGCTGCCGGAAGTGATGAAATCCCAATCAAATTTATAAAATACTCTCTTCCAGTAATATTACCGATAATTATATACATATTTGACCTTTCACTTCAGAGCTCTATTTTCCCTAGCATCTGGAAAAAATCATTAATAAAACCCATTCCTAACCCATCTTCTGTAGAAGAATTTAAGCCAATATCCAATATCGCTCTTGTGTTCTCTTTCTAAGATCCTGGAGAGAGTGGTCCACATTCGGGTTATGAATTACCTAGAGTCCAGGGTCCTTTTGGATTCATTCCAGTCTGGTTTCAGAGCTTCCCACAGCACTCAGACTGCTCTCCTAAGGGTAACCGAAAAAAATAAGATCGGCAATAGACAAAAGAAAGGTTACCATATTCGATTTAAAAAAGGCCTTTGACTCAGTGAATTATGGATTGCTTTTGGGTAAAATGGGTTTCTCACAGAGCGTGATGACTGGTTTGAGTCCTATCTTAGGAGTAGAGAGCAGGTGGTGGTGGGACCTGATAATTCTGTGTCGAGGTCCCTCCCTGTCACTTCCGGGGTTCCTCAGGGGAGCGTCCTTGGTCCCTTGTTGTTTTTAATCTACATGAGTGATTTCTCTGTACTTAGATTTTGCAAGCGTCAGATGTACGCTGACGACTTGCAGAATTCATCTCATCGGATCCTGAAGAGTTGACTTCTACTGCCAGAAAAGTGAATGAGGATATTGGGCTGATATGTGACTGGATTAGAAGTAACAACCTCCGCATAAATGTCTCAAAGACAAAGGCAAAATTCTCCTGGGTGATCCCAGATTCGTGAGTCGGTTGAATGGAATGAGGTTACCTGAGTTGTTGGTCGAGGGAAAACGGATTAATTATGAGACATCCCTTACAAATCTTGGGATGCGCTTCGAGCCTACCCTCTCTTGGAGAGAGCATGTATGTGGCATCTCAAATAAAGTCTACTGTCACCTTTCCCAATTGAGGAGATTAGGGGATACTATCCCTTTATCAACGAGAGCCCATTTGGTTATGTGGCATCTCAAATAAAGTCTACTGAAACCTTTCCCAATTCAGGAGATTAGGGGATACTATCCCTTTATCAACGAGAGCCCATTTGGTCAGGACACTGGTATTGCCAATAATAGTTCCCTTATTAATCTCTCTGTAATAATATGTAATTTTGTCACTTTCTTTTTTATTAATAAAATCTCTTGTTCTTTGTTCTTATTCCGGTCCACATTCATTTAATCTAATCTTCATTCTTAAATCTGTCCATCCTTGATTTACCCACGATTCTTGTCAATATTTTCATTTCGCAGACTTCAATCATATCAGATGTTTTTGTGGTGTCAGCTCTTGTTTCGTCCGTGTATGACAGAATTACTCTCCAGATAATAGTTATAATAATACAATACAATTCGTGTATCTCTCAAACTAAAGAAAATGTCCCAAAAATAATTATGGGTCTTTAAGTGGTAAATAAATTCAAAGAGTACAAAAAACAAATTTCTCCCAATTGAAAAATATCTTTTAATTTATTTATAGAAGAATCCGAAAATGACTTTTTAATGGTCTAATTAAATCCAAACAAACAATTGTTGTTTCATTGTGATCTCAACTCCCTAAATGAAAAAGGAAATATTAGATGACTTCAGACTTAATAAAATTTATATAGGAGAGTATATGAGATGAATGAGGGAGTGAGTATATCTATGTAATTCCCTTAGCAGCAGGTGTCTATTTTGTTTCTTTTTTCCCCTCACCCTCCTTCCATTATTTCTCTTGATTTTTCTTTTCGCTTGTCTTGAACATAATTCTGGTCATGTTTCTCATTTAATTGGCTTCTGTTCTTCTTCTTCTCCCCTGAGGCAATTGACTTTAGAAATGATTATGTAGAAGAATTAATTCTCTCAAAGAAAGGAGGTTGAAAAAAAAAAAACTCAAATTAACGCATAACTAAATATTATATATTAATGTTAGATATGAGAAAACAAAATCAATGAAGCTATGATTGTGGCAACACCACATTTTAAGCAAATGTTTTTATTATAATAAGATATTGGTACTAATAAAAAGACTATTCTTTAATTTCAGAAACAAATCAAAACAAGATATATATAGTTTCCGATAGTACGGTATATTTGAATTTGAAAAATTTATAAACTATTTGTTTATTTATATTTTGTACCATCGCAACCATTTCTCCTATCTTTTCTATCTTCAAAAGATTTCAATGGAAAAATGAGAATATACATTTTAAAGAGCATCTAAAAAATAATTGATTTTTGGATTTTAATCAAAATCGTTGGAGCAAATTTTGAGAAAATCGAAAAAAACTCAAAAAGCACATCAGCAAAGTACAAGTACTCTGGTCGATTTTGATAAAAAGCTTATTTTCACGCCCTAGGGGATCGCCTAACTTAAATATAAAATTTCAACTTCCGAGGTCATTTCTTTCATGGTTTAAATTGAACTCAGACAGACAGACAGACAGAGCATGTCGCGAAAACAACTTTTTTGATTCAGGGGACCTCAAAACGTGTATATCCATCAAAATCTCGACATCGAATTATTGACATGAATCAAATACTTTCTCTCTATATATATATTACATATATACATAGGTAAGAGAAAGTAAAATTAAACTCTAATCAAATTATCTAATAATTTTGATTATGCATAATTCATGGTGATTAGATAATAGATTTACTTAGAAAAATTAAATGGTGGTGATGATGATAAGCGTCAAAATGGATGGACTTTGGATGATCGTCATTATTAATCGATTTAATGCCAATCATTTTATCAAAAGCCCTAGTAATTTCATTTAGGGGCGAAAAGAGAGATGGGGGGGGGAGAATAAATCGATTGCTTTTAATTTATTCTTATACTAGTTGAATAGCCTGGCATTTAATGGATTTTACCATCCCCCCTAACCCCCTGCAACACTTTCTATTCTCTCTGAGATTTTAAGGGAGTATATATAATTATTTATTAATAAGTCAGATATTTATATTAATTGTACTAAACGGGAAAAATAAAAAAAATCTGATGTGGATGGGATGGAAGCACAGAACACACAACTTTCTCTTAACTTCGATAATTGATAGTTGTGTTCTGTGCTTGTCACACCAGAGTTTTTGTACGAGTGCTAGCGACCATCCGCCTAAGCTAGAAACTTTTTAAATGATGATTTATGATCAGTCAATTAAGAAAGTACCGTTCTGGCAGTCATCTCGGGGTTGTTTCTTCTCCATAACCTTAATTCAATCGTCCCAGCACGTGGTTTCTTTTTCTTCAAATAGTTAAATGAATCTTAAAACAAAGGTTAATAACTAATGAACAAGATCCCTTTAGAAAAATAACCGAATACTTAATGAGTTCTTTGTAATTATGCTGACGTTTCGATTTTGTTTTTTTTTTAACACTCACACTTTTTTCCCATTCACACTCACACGTCTTTTTGGCAACTTAGGGCATATAAGACTTTACGATACCCGTTATTTTTGAATTTATCTTTTGGGGGTCCAGGCATTCTTATTGGACTTATCCAACCTGGACTTTGGGCGTAGCTTTCGGCGGGCTTTCCGCCTAGTTTAAAATATTTATATTTTGTGGCAACTATTACTCCTTTCTCTCCTATGAAGTACAAGAGTAAAGTGTGCTTCAAACAATTTTGAGAGCAAAATGAGAATATACATATGAAAGAGTATCTAAAAAAAAATTGATTTTTGAATTTTAATCAAAATCTTACCCTTTATTTTATTTCAGATGATCAATGGAAAGAATAGAAAAGAGCCCTCCAAAAGAGTCTAATTCAAAAGAACCCTCTGAAAAAAGAGCAAGAGGTCGTGGAGGCCATCACTTTTGTGTGGAGGGGTCGTGGATTTTTCCCAATTTTTAATTTAAAATTTAGAGAAAATTGGAAAAAAAAAAAATAATAATAATAATAATAATAACTGAAAAAGTACATGAGTAAATTACTAGTTTTTTTTTTTTTTTTTTTTTTTTTTTGCCGTTTTTGTTCAAAAGTTTATTTTCACCGGTGCGGGAAGAGCGTTGTTGGAAAATCTACAAACATACCGCCATCTACCGTTTATACGTTTTTTTTGTGTGTGTGTTTTGAGTAGCACCATCATTTGAAGAAAGTCAAAAATAATATTTTCTTTCCCTCTCTCTCCCACCCCTTTTTATACTAATAATAAAGGGAATTAAGAATAAGTTAGAATAATATTTATTTGAACTTGAAGCGATTAAAAAAAGTTATTTTTAAGAAAATAAATGAAGTGAAATTTAAATCAGAAAAATACCACATAGGGAAGGGGTAGAGGTTTCGGCTCGTGTGGGGAAGAATTGTTTATCCGAAGGAAAGACATCAATGGTACTAATCAATTCCCAAATAAAATTATTATAAAAAAATTCTGATATTAATGGATCTCAAACAAAAATTAAAGACCCGGCTGGTTCAAATTTCGAGAGAAGTCAGCTGATAGTTGCCTGCTGACAGGAGCAGTGTTGCCATTAAAGTTAAGAGGCGGGAAATTCAAAAAGTCACTTATTGACCTGCCCTCGTATTAAGAGTTGAAATTTGGCAGATTTTTTTTTTTATATAAATTTGAAACCGATTTAAGACTAGCGTCGAAAAAGTCCAAAATAAAGACCACCTTAGTGCGCATGCGTAAGTTTTTTCCCCGCATGTCTATGCAAAATGTAGTGAGGTATTCCTTACTTTATCAGATATTGCAAGACAATTTTGTAACAAGTAGTTTAAAGAGTTTTGTTCGAGTTACTCATCTGACCTTTTCTCCAAATCATACGCAAGGGAATGGAAAGGCAGAATCCGATGTAAAAATAATAAAAAAATCTTCTGAAGCAGGTTGAGAAGAACCAATAAGATAAAGGAACTAAACCGCTGGAGGAGTTGAAAGAAGGCGAAGGATGTAGTGCGCCAAGATATAAAAGAAACAGAATATACACGTAGACCTATATAAGACAAACCGGAGAAGTTAGGAGAAAATATTAACCCAAATATCAATAATAGAAATACGAATATAAATAAAGAACTCCTCAACAATGGGTCATCACCTGAAGTCCTCGACTTTAACTACTCGGCAAAAAGGCCAGTAGTGGAGGGATGAATAAAAAAAAGATTTGCCATGTTCATATATTTTTATGTTATTGTTTACATTAATATACATGGTATTTGTCATTGAAGAAACATTACTACTCAATCTCTTTTTCTTCTGTTCTCGCCCTATTCCAGTGATGCGGGGTCGACAGGCCTAACTTTTTCCCTCCAGCCCTATCATTCGTTATTGCGACCGGAAGAAATAGGCCGGACCGTCGCACGGTATGACGCCTGTTGAAAAGAGGAAGAAAGAGACAGACAAAGAACTGAAGGACTGCCTGTCTCAGCTCGGGCAGCTCGTGGTCACCATCCACGTACCCAAAAGATGTGGGCCCCTGAGCGAATTACTACTCAATCTCTCTGTATCATTTAACAAAGGACCACTGCACAGTAGTTCAAAATCATATTCTAGCTGGACAAAATTTAAAATTTTTTTTTGTGTAATTAAGTTTGAATCACTTGCAACTTCTCTGATATCTATTCCAACAGAAAATGTCCGGAAATTTCTCAGTTTATGAGGGAATTGTTTGTCTTTTGCCGGTAAAAGTCAATCATCAATTTATATACATTTTTACCACTCCTAACTTGTACCATAATTCGACTGCACATTCGACAAAAATTGCTCAACTACTGTCAATTCTCTTCTTTTAGACTTTAATTTTAAGGTATGTACTTTTCAAATTATATTATAACAATATAAGTAAGAGATAATTAAGTTACAAAGCGAATTATAATTAAAACAATTTTGCTACTTTATTTATGCAAATAAAAAATTATCAGTTAGTCTCTGTCTTTTGTAATAATAAATTTTACAATATATCACCATATTTACTTTTTATTGCAGTTTAAGCAATAGACCACGCACTCACCCGAAGAGCTTTATTCGACGCTTGGCGAAGTGAATCAAATATGACCAATAGAAACAATAGTATTTACACCTGTGTGATAAACACTTTAAGATTACAAGACTGTGGTGCAGTTTCATCTTGCAAAAAAATTGTTCTTTTTTTCTTCTACTTCTCAAAATACCTACTGTGCATCTTGTAACTTCCCTTTCCTTCAAAAATAATATTTGTATTCGACTTATAATTGATCTATAATAAAAATCGTGTTCTCTCCTAACTGTCTATATCATTTTGCTGCTTCTGTACTTGTTTTAATGTCTAGCAGTTAAATTAGACAAAAAATATGAAGGGCGCCACTCGCAAAAAAACTGAAGTACAATGATAGAGTTCTTGATTTTTGTATTGAATGAGTGAGAGAAAGAGAGAGAAAGAAGTAGGAGGCAGTCAAGTGGCTGATTGTTGGTTGCAGGGCATAGGTGCTCGGCGTGGGTCGAGGGGATGCACTACGGGGTCCTTGCACCGGCGAGGGAGGCGGCGTTCGCGGCGGAAGCGGCGGCAGCACGTTGAAACGAGGAGGCGCCGTAGTCGGCGGCGGTACCGGTGCTGCCTCTATTAATGCCGCCTCCGATGGCCCCGCTACAAGTGATGGATGGGATGTTGAGAGCACCGGCGATATGCACGGTGGTATAGTGAGCAGTGAAGATCGACGAAGGAGTAGTCGTCGTCGTCCGGCACGTTCACTATATCGGCGATTTGTCAACTATTTCCGGCAAGCATGGACTGGCGTCAAGTTCGCTCTAGGTAGTAGTCAGCCACAATGCCTCTATTCTTCTTCTAAGCATGCTCTCTCTCTATCTCTCTCTTCTTTCTAGCTACTACCGCCGTCGACGATTTCTGTCTCTGGTCAGGGAAATTACCACCACGCCTTTTAGGGGTTAATTCTAATGATAAAATGAAAACAATAAAATTTGTTATATAGGCCCTAAATAAATTTTATTTCATCATAGATAGCTAATACTTGGGGAACCAATACAAGGGAATTTTTTTTTTATTTAAGACAATAATAAGGGTGTATAAAATGTTTCTTAAGGGCTTTCAGGACCTAAAACTATTCGCATGTTTTTGTCAAGAGATGGCGTTAATGGTCTTGAGGAGTGAGCCAAAAACACAACTCTCAGGAAAATTTGCCAACAGATGGCAGATTGGTAGGGCTATATTTAATCTCAAGCATTTGGTTGATTTTCGTTATTTTAATAATGAATAGTATATAAATATTATTATATATCATTTATAACAGCATAAAAATATAGGCTCATAAGGGATCTGATAATGCCTGCTGTTAGACTAACCTGCCATTTTTTGCAAGTGTTCAACTCTTCATTTCAATTTTTTTTTTTTTTTTTTTTTTTAAATAAGTAAATTTATGCCCACGGGGTTGGCGTAGTAGGTAGCGTGCCTACCTCCTATACCAAACGTCGCGGGTTGGGACCCCAGGCAGTCCGATGATTTTATTTAAGCCAAGAATTATAACTATTAGTTTAAAAAGAATCAGACTCTTCATTTTCAGGTCCCTTATACGTAGAAGTCGTTTGAACACGAGAGAAAGTTTCATTCACTCCAGATTTCGACGCCATTTTGCTGTGGCTTATGACTATCTTTACTTCTCAAATCATCACTAGCTGGCCAAGTAGAGAACTTGCACTTATTATGTGCAGCCGATTATAGTAAAATCAAAGAACTTCTTTGTGGGGTATTAAAGAGGAATATGTAAAGAATAAAATGGTATGAATATCTCAAAAATGTCAAAATGGTGGCTTATGATTATCTTCCACTAAGCCCTTCATTTGTTTGAATCAGGCATATCCTTATCATATACAAGGTATACCAAGTTTTTCAGGGAAAAGAAGCAATGGGGCAAAGAGTTCTGCTCAAGGAGTCCTGTTTTCCACGCGAGGTGTAGAGTGATCTTGATTTTTAAAGAATCAAAGGAAAGGAGAAAAATAATAAGACATCTCTCACCACTAATTATTCTCTTTCTTTCTTTCTAAGAACATAACTCTCATTAATTTGGCAATCCTCGACACCGCCTCAAAAGGGGACTGATTTTCGTGGATGCCTTTGACAAGGACAAAATTACGAGAAGTTGAACAGACATTCGGCTATTATATGAAATAGAAATTTACCACATCCTCATATCAAAATATTCAGCCATCAAGATACAACTAGAAATTTATTTTTCAGTCAACTTAAAAACAAAAACAATTGACGATTTAATGACAAGACAGGGTCTAATATTCGTATAATTTGGAATAACGATAGATACCCTTTTACGGTCCATCGGAAAAAAAAAATTAAAAAAATATAAAAAAAAAAAAATAATGGAAAAATTCAATTTTCATTTTAGAGAGTAAAAATAAAAAATATTTCAAAAAATCCATTTGTTCTGTATTTTTTTTTTTTTTTTTTATAGTGGCTTCAAGCGATAAATCAGAATTAATTTTCAAAAAAGATAAATAAACGTAGCTAGGCTATACGTATGAAATTTAAAAAAAAACAATCTCTTTTGTATTTTTTTAAACTGTCAAAGTTTTTGTCAGCTTATACTAGCAGGCCATATTATACGGCAAAAATTAATTTCAATTGAAATAAATAGGGAGATCTAGAAAAACCTACGATGCATTGATTAATAGAATTTATCAAATAATCTGGTGTAAGAGACATCTTTCTTTCTCTTATTCGTTCGGTAATTGAAAGATGTGTTTTGTGCTTGTCACACACCAGATTTTTTTTTTCTTTCCCACATTCGTTTTTTCTATTTATCTCTATGCAACTTTAGTACATGTATTACACACAACATTAATGTGATATTTGAAGCCTTTGGTTAAATTTGATTGAAAAACATCTGTTGGTTGATAACAAAGTCTATAAAAAAATGTTTATTAAATAGAGTGATATCTACATTTATTTATTCTCAAAAAAATGAGACGAATTAAGGTTAAGGTGATGGAGGGGGAAATTAATCGTCAAAAAAAAAAAAAACTTCTAGTAAATATAGGCTAAACTATTCTCAAGTATATTAGAGAATGCAGCCAATATTTTAAATAAAAAACCTGGTGTGAGTGGTTACACAGTACATATCATTCTTCTATATTCGTTCAGTAATTGTAAGTTGTGTTCTGTGCTTGTAACACCAGTTTTTTTTTTTTTGTAAATGAAAGTTGTGTGCATGTCACATCAGTTTTTTGTATCGGCATCCAATGGGAATATATATTGTTAATTTCAATCAAAATCCTTAGAGAATTTCGAAAAAATTACTAGCTGATTTTATTTAAAAGCTTCCCGCGGGCAAGGGGGATATTTAACTTAAATATCAAATTTCACCTTCCTAGTTCTTTTTGTTCAAATCCCATACCATGTTGCAGAATTCATATTTTTAGACTCAATTATGAGAGAAATAAATTTATTCAATTATAAGTGGAACAAAAAAAAATAAAGGGTCGGACTAAGCCGAGCGCACAACTTTGCCCGCCCACTATTCAAGAAAAAAATTTTTGTCCCCCCTAGAGCCTCCCCTGATGGTCCGATGTTATACATATTATATATCATTTTACTCGGGAGGAAGTCTAGTTTCTGAATATATAAAAAAAATTATAGGTTATGTAAGAAAAAAATATTGGCCCCCCTCAAGAGCGCCCCCTAATGGTCCGATGTTTACCAAAAGCTTTTCAGTTCTTGACCTCTATTCCTAGTTTATGTTGTTATATATAAAGCCCCATGAGAGTGCAAGAAGGGATAAGGAATTATACCTGGAAATTTTTTTATACATCAGAATAGAAAACGAGTCAATGTTTGTGAAAAAGTTTATATTATTTATTTAAAATATAATGACAATAGTTAATTTTAATTATATCAAGTTACACTGAGTGAAGTGATCAAATTAGCACCCAACCCTTTCCCCCCTTTGTGCGGCGATGTGTGGATTGGAAGAAAAGAGAGTAGGGGGAATGTTCCTCCCCTTTAACACTGGAAAGGAACCTGAAAAAGAACAAGCGAAGATTAGTTAAAAGAAAAGTGAATTAAAATAACAAAATAATGAATTTTTAACTTACAAAAAAATCAAAATTTCTTCTTAATAAGAAACAATTAAAATATAAATTCCATAAGGTGAACCCCCACCCCAATGGAGGGAAGCGTCTGGGCGAAGGGGAAGCCAAGTCACGAGGAGAGGAGGAGACGCTCTTGAGCAACCAAGCGAGACGGAGCTTTTGAAAGTCCGCAAGAATATAACTTTAAAGTGTGCGTTTTTCCATCAAAATAAAAACGCGACCAATTGTTGAACTGGTCCAGAGATATATCACAAAACCTACAATCAAAGAAAACCGAAGGAAGAGGCGAGCAATCTCCATTATACACATACCGTTAATTACCTGAGCAGCGGCGGCAAGGCAGCTTCCAATT
>JAKCPI010029470.1:0-31180 GCA_023213315.1 Euborellia annulipes | reverse complement strand
TTATATATATTTTCTTGACTCTTATTTGGCTCTGAAGTTGGCCTCTATCGAGACCTATACGTTGGCCCAATTTAATATTTAAAGAAAAAATACGTGTCTCTTCTTTTGCAACCTTTCCTTGATATAAAATATTTTTAAATTCTTAAAATTCATAGATCATACCACCACTTTGCTGGTCTTGGTTCATTTTTAAATTATATTTTTAATCAATCTTTCTTTAATTATAAATAATTAATAAGTAAGTTACAAATCGGGAAAAAAAAAACATTTCAAATTATGATAACATTAGTATTACTATTCCTGTTTGAATTAAATTAGATTCCACCTCTTTCGAAATTTAATTCATTTTTTAATTTTTTATACCCACGGGGCGTATTTCTTAATTTGCCTGGTTTAAATAAAGTTTTTTGTGATTATATAATTTTGAAATAACATTTGTATAATTATTCTTTTTTTTTCTTTTATTTAATTAAATTTAACATTTTCAAATGGGCAAAAGTGTAATTACTTTTAGATTCAATTAATCCACCAAATAGACTTACCTCATCACAATTTGCATTTAGCCTCTCTCTTAATTATGTCCTTTGAATTGTGAAATAATCCCAAAGAGTAATTACAAATACATTCAATTAATCTTTCAAATTCAAAATGTGAAATTTCATTAATTCGCTACCTACTTAAATCTAATTATGCGGCCTTCGAAATTCCAAACACCAAATTAAACTATTTTGATAAAAAAAAAAAAGTGTTCTCTAAATATTAGTGAAGTGAAACTTTTAAAAATCACCCTCAGGATATTTCGAATAATTTTCAATGAATAGACCCAGTTGCGGATTAATGCAATTTTGTCGGGGGGGGGGGGCGGTTTTTCTTTTTTGATTTTTTTATTTTTTTTATTTAAGGACTTTGTAAGCATCTATGGCCATTTAGACCCCTTTCCTATTTATTTAAATTGATTGGTAACAAATTCAATTGAAATTAAAGCCCGGAAATCATAATTTCTTTAGATTACTAGTTTTTATAACATTGTGAATTTCTTCTCGAGGGGGGGCGATCGTCCCCTCGCCCCCCCCTTTAATCCGCCCCCTGAATAGACCATTTATTGAATTTTTGATTTATTATTAACTAGTTTGTGAGGTATAAACGTCTTTAGTTTGGAAAATTTATAGGAATTTTTGAACATGTTTCTTCCTCATTAGCTCAAACGCGTGATTTTGCTGAGTAGAGGGAATGCAACGTTTCGTAACGCTTTGAGCAGCATGCTCTTCCGTTCTTAAATAAGTTTCACTTCAAAAAAAAAATTCTTACTCATTTTTTCGTTCTCCTTTTTCAATTATTATTATAATTAATTTTTTAATCAATTTTGATTGCCCTCGGGCTTGGTGCAGTTAGCGTTCTGGCATTTTATACCAAAGGTCGCGGGTTCGCATCCCGCCTAATGCGACAATTTATTTTAATTTGATTGAATCTTCTTCTAACTTTGCCTTAATCCCGCTCTGCGAGATCGGCAGTTCATGAGCTTGAATACTGGGTCTATAATGGCCTCCGTTGCCGAAAAATACCTTAAATTATAAAAAAAGAGTTTATTGAATTCAAGTTTTGCTCATCTTAATAAGATTTTGTTCTTGCGCTAAATAAAACGAACGGAATTAAAAATTGACTAGTAAATTATAAAAAAATTTCAGTTTATCGAGTTTGTAGTTTCATAGGCGTGGGAAAACTCAAATTTTTTCGGCCTTTTAGAAATTTTACTATTAAACAATGACGGAGTGAATGAATTCGTTTTGAGTAAGGAGGTCTGTCTGGTGAGGACAGAATAAACCTAGATGAAAATGGTTTTTATAAATTCCCAAAATGTGAAATACTCGTTAATGTGCTGAGGCATAAATTTATTAACTTTTCGGCCAAGCCATCGTCAAAAATTTTATTTTTATTAGGAATCTCACAATTTTAATAATTGAAACTCTCTTTTAAATAAAAATTTATTCCTCCTTTGATCTTGACTGTTTAGAGTTTTCCCCTCCATAACCCTCTTTCGGTCTGCTCTAATTTTTTCTTATACTTATTTCCTACTTCTGGCCCAATTTCTACCCTCTTGAAACCTACATTTTTCCTTTGTCTAGTTATAAAACTAAATGAATAAGTTTCATAAATTTATTATTCATAATTTTTAGAGATTTTTTAAAATCTAAATTTTACTCTTTCTACTGAGGAATATTACATGTCTATATAATTATTAAATTTTTTTTTACTTACTTTCTTTCTTCATTCTAAAAAAACTATCTACCCCCTGTCTGTACTTGACAATAAAATATCTAATAGGCATAAGCTTCGTTAAATTAAAAAAAATTCCATCAACTCTTTATTGCTTCGCCTTAAAATCTTGAGATAGGCAACCGGTCATTCGTTCTCTTCTAAGCGAATAAATACAATCTAATTCGTATTGTTTTACTTTCATTTTAGTTATATTTTCTGATGGTCACATTCTTTTAGATAACCCTTTGATAATGTTATATTTGTTTCGAACTAAAACTATTTTTTTCAGTATTAATAACTATCGAATATATATTAGACAAATTTATATATAAATTCAAGTTCGTTTTTTTTCATATCTCTTTCATACGGCCTTCAAAATCTCAAAACAAATAATAGTAAACAAAACTTCGGAATAATGCCAACAAACTAAAGCTTACCATTTTGTAAAGTAAATTATGGGTTAATTTTGATAATCATGTTTAGGGAGGGGGGAGGGGAGGATCCAATGCAAACTCCCTAAATAAAAATATATAGAGAAACAAATTGGATTAAAATTTTAAACGTTGTTAATGATTATAAAATATATTTTAGATAACCCTTTGAATATTATATATTCAACTAGTGAAGGGGAGGGTTAACACCCCCTCCCCTAAAATTTTTCTATCTACTGGTGCGAGTCTTTTGATCCTCTAGACCAGCGTTTTCCAAACTGTGAGGCGCGCCTCCCTAGGGAGGCGCGGACTAGTCTAAGGGGAGGCGCGAATATTGGCCACCAAGATCAATTTTCCAAATGATTGCTAGTTTTGTAAATAAAATAATTTAGAAGATTCTGGGACTGAGTTTCTAATTAAAATAATAAATATGAATAAATTAAAAAAATATTTTTATATAAATTTATATTTTTTAGTATTAAAATTTTTTGTTTTTGTATTATTTTATTAAATGTGTGGGGTAGGGGGCGTCATACGATTAAATATTTTTAAGAGAGGCGTTAAAACATAACCACTGGCCTAAAGTTAGACATTCTAAAAAATTATACTATGTATAAAACCCAAAGACGGATCCAGGGAAGTTTTTCAGGGTTTTAATTTTTTTTCTGACTAGACGCTAAGCTCGCCGAAGGCGATAGCATTGTTAATTATTTTATTTATTAGGATTTGATAAGGGGTTGAAAAATTGAAAAAAATGTTTTTTAAATTTATTTTAGTTAAATCGAAGCCAAATAAATAGAAAACATTCAAAAAATAGCGTTATTATTTTGATTAGGGGGGGATGAAGGGTTGATTATTTAAGAAGGGCCTTGGAATATTCCAAATCACTTGTTGACATTCTTTTCCAGTTTTAAATATAGTTAGATTAGAGCAAAAGGTATTTTTTTACTTTTAATAAAAAGGGAATTGTTATTTTCATCTGTTTTATTCCTATACAAACAGAGAGAGTCGAGATTCTCGTTCAGTCGAGCGCGTTGCAGGGATGCAGGCGCTGCTCTTTTTTTTTGTGTTTAAAGTGAATCAAAGTGAATAATTAATATAGTGTAATTCACCCTGACCTCACCGTCAACCAGCACACCCTCTTGAGTGTCTTATTTAAGGTAATTATTATGCATTTTATCGTTGAAAAAAAAATGATAGAAACAAATAATTTGACTGAGAAAAACGATTCTTTTGAATATGAAAATAAAATAAAAATTAAAATAATTATTTATAAATCTATTCAAATTATTTTGAGAGTAATTTCGCGGTGAAGGCTCGCATTTCCTTAAAGGGGGGTGGAGGTATGAAGGCATTAAACATGGGGGTTAATGTCCCATCCCCTAAAATGCACAAAGATATTAATGTTTTTTAATACTTTTACTAAAAATAAGTGCATTCCGTTTGAGTTTGAGTTATTTAGCAAATAGCATAGTGGGATAGAAACATTTTAAATAAAAATATTTTTATATAAATTTATATTTTTTATCATTAAAAATTTTTGTTTTTGTATTATTTTATAAAATGGGAGCGGGAGGGCGTCATAAGAATAAATATTTTTAAGGGAGGCGTGGTAACATAAAGTTTGGAAACCACCCCCATGCTCTAGACCAGTGGTTTCCAATCTTCATGTTACAACGCCTCCCTTAAAAATATTTAATCGTATGGCGCCTCCCCCCCCCCAATTTTATAAAATAATACAAAAACCAAAATTTTAAGTGTTAAAAAATATAAATTTATAATAATTTATTCTTTTTTATAAAACTAGCAATCATTTGGAAAATTGCTCGTTGTGGCTAATATTCGCGCCTCCCCTTACACAAGTCTGCGCCTCCCTAGGGAGGCGCGCCTCACAGTTTGGAAAACGCTTCTCTAGACTAGGGCTTATTATTAATGCAATTTTGTTTGTGGCGGCGGTTTTTTTTATTTAAGGTCTTTTTTGGCATCTATGGCCATTTAGACCTATTTATTTAAATTTATTGAGATCCAATTCAATTTAAATAAATTTTTGTCGCATGGGACGGGATGCGATTTTCGTTAGGGGCGTTTGGTTGGAAGATCAATTTCCAGGAGAGCTTCTCTAGGGGGATGAAAATTTTTTAAATAATATCTTCAAATACTAGCACCATTAAGGTGATTTGTGACCTTGAATCAATAGTTTAAAATAAATGTAAAAATATATTTTAGACAAAAATTCATAATTAGATTAGATGACCCCCCCCCCCCCTCCCTTTAATCCGTCCTTGTATATAGAGCATGTTTCTAGTCGCTGTGAATTTCAGCGCTAAACGTTGAATTTACAATTTGAAGGATCTCCCAAAACATGAATTGGCTCTTTCACTGAATTTTGTTTTTGTTGAAACAATCCTTCAATTTGTATTATAAATACCAATTCACTCGCTGAGGCTCAGCGCTTGTGTTCAGCCATTCACTTCGGCTGCGCTTCTTTGGCTCCACGCTAGATGGCTCCGAGCTTACTCTTTCTAGCCAGTTATTTTCACCGACTATTTTTCCCCTAAGGCCATTATATAATACGCTTTATAAAAGGCCTTCAACTTCTCGAAATACCTTCATCCATATGTATATCCGATAGCTATGATAAATATCCCCTCCCGAAGCCAATATCGGGCTCCGATTATTTACAGCAAAAAAGAAAAGAAAAAAAGAGCTTGGAAGATGATTTTTCTTTATTTTTAGACGTACTTAGATGTCTAGTTTAAGCTGCACTTGGGCAGACGTCTTAGCGCAGAGCTATTCTTAGCTTTCACGTCATTTTTTGCTTGGCTCACGGTCAGCGAGCGATGTTCTTTCTTTCTATACATGAACTGGGAACTTCATCTTGTCTATCTCACTGCCTGACTCCAAATGTCAACATATACATAATTATGGAATTGGAAATGTTTTCAAAACTTTTAGAAGGCTAATCTAATCTATGCTCATATTTAAATTAATCGCTGAGTTTTTATCATTTGAAATATTTGTCTATAATATTAATACATATATAGATTTATTGTTTTCATTTTAATATAGTATCAATATTATCTTATTTTTTTATATGCATATTTTCTATATCACTTTCATTATATATTTCCAAACGATATTTAGTCGTTTGCGAAAACATTATTTATCTTTTGCCTCTTTACCTATAATATCTTAGTATTCTTGTAGTATAACTAGTATAAAAAATTTTGAATTTTTCTTTTCACTTACCTATACTCTGAGATTGAGAGGATTAATCAATCAGTAAACTTAATAAACTTCAAATTACAGGAATTTTTTTTTTTAATTTAAAAAAACTAAAAATTGACACATTTAGCAAAATTTTATTAGCAATTTTATTTTTTACCAATTTTTTTTTTTTTAGCAATTTTATTTACAAATTCGATCCATTTTCTAAAGGATTTCTACTTTCTCTTACCCTATATATGAAATATATAGAGAGAAAGTATTGTGATCATGTCAAAAATTCGATGCCGAGATTTTGATGGAAATACATGTTTTTATAGGTCCCCCGAGTCCAAAAAAGTGGATCCCTCAAATTGGTCTGGGTGTCTGTGTGGACATTTTTATTTTGAACAAAATCGGCCACAAAGTTCTAGTACTTTACTAAAGTGTTTTTTCGATTTTCTCAAAATTTGCTCAAAGGATTTTGATTAAAATTCAAAAATCAATTATTTTTTACACGCTCTTTAAATCTTTTGAAGCACACTTTGCTCTTGTTTTTTTAAGTCTTTTTGCATCGTGGGCCATTTTGATTCTAACCATATTTTAAGTGAAACGTATAATAATTTAAATATAAATTTTATCGTTCATGTTAGAAATTAACCATTAACACTTCACGGATGAACACGATTATTTTTTTTTAGGGGGAAAAAAAAATTATATAAGTTTAATTTGAAACATATTTTTTTATTATTTGACTCAAATTATGCGCCAATTATTTATATTTTTTAATTGTTCTTGGAAATGGAGGCCATTTTGTATATTTACGATGACGATAACTCGATAAATTTGCATCCCAGACCTCACAGAACATTTATTTAAGAATTTTCTATTTATAAATAAAAGCGTTTTCTCAATGATGCATATATATATTTAAAAAACAAATAACTAAACCCCTTATTTTTATAAAATAATTATAAACCAACTGGGATTTAAAGAAACATGCGCGTTTGCAGTTGTTTGGGGACTTGGCGTTTTATTTTTATTTTATTTTATTTTTTTTTTAAAGAAACGAGATGTTTTTGCTTCTTGTCCTCTCGGTTTGGTTCAAGGTCTTTGGCTGGCCAGCAGACGCTCTCTTCCTACATTTCACAACTTATTGTATTTTCGTACCAAGTTTGAGATTTTTATCTTTCTTATTCACTTTGGTGTTATATCATTGATTCGTAATCCATATCACCCAATAAAATGTGACATTTAAATTTATCGTAATAATTTTTTTTTCAGAAAAAAATAAGATTTTTTTTTTCTTTTAATTGACATTGAGTGACTAATGTCATCATCAAAGTTCAAAGTCAAGGTCATAACTAACTTATGAAATGAAACAAGGGTGTTTATTCATTTACCCTTTTCATTTTATTAATAGAAATTCATTTCCATTAGCCTTTGCTTATAATCACTAACTAAAATTATTATTCTTCGAATTAGAGTTATATATTTAAATGAAACTAGAACAGACACTTCGTCGTCTCTCCGTTTAATGAGTTCCAAAGAAATCTTATGTATTTATAAACATAAACCTAACGCAAGATAAATTGTGAAAATTTAAGATATAAAAATATTAAATCTGATAAAATTAAATTTTTTCTATTTTTTTATAGGCTATTGGTAGGTTGGAGAAGATCTTTATATAAAAAATTTTCTTTGATATATTTTTATTTGAAGGAAAAGCCTCATGACCTAAAAAAAAAAAAATCCCCGGTTGTTTCCTCCTGATACATCATGCACAGAAGGCACGCCCCAAACCCAATTACCGGCATCTCATTGCCTTATTCTCCTTCAAAAAAATTTTCTATCAATCTGATTGATCCCGAGTATTTTTTATTGAAAATCCATTCCACCCCAGTAATTATCACCCCAATTCATCCATGTCACTTAACCCAGTTTCTAAATTTATAGAGATTTTCGATTTCCTTACTTAAAATCTTTTTTCATACCGAATTTTTATAATTTTCTTAGATCCTTTTTATTTTCACAAAATGCCCAAAATTTTCCAATTTTTATGAATAACTGCTAAACTACAGTATATTTTCTCTATTAAATAATCTAGAGTAAATTTTTCATTGATTGATAAATCCAGGGATATTTTGAGTTTCGGCTTTCACAGTTGTTATCATTAAAAAAGAATTTGATTTTCGATTTAACTGTGGTCAGGGGCGAATTAAAGGGGGGGGGCGTAGGGGGGCGATCGCCCCCCCCCGAGAAGAAATTCACAATGTTATAAAAACTAGTAATCTAAAGAAATTATGATTTCCGCTCTTTAATTACTTTCTCTTACCTATGTAACATGTAATATATATAGAAAAGTATTGGATTCATTCAAAAATTCGATGTCGAGATTTTGATGGATCTTCACGTTTTGAGGTCCCCTGAATCCAAAAGTGGTTTTCGCGACATGGTCTGTCTGTGGGTGGGGGGGTGGGTGGGTGGGTGTGTGGGTGGGGTGTGTGTTCAATTTTAAGCATGAAGGAATTGAGCTATGAGGCTGAAATTTTATATATAAGTTAAACACCCCCGGGACCGGAAAATAAGCTTTTAATCAAAATCCCAAAGAGTACTAGTACTTTACTAGTAACTTTTTCAATTTTTTTCGATTTTCTCAAAATTCGCTACTAACGATTTTGATTAAAATTCAAAAATCAATTATTTTTTTGATGCCTCTCAAATGTATATTCTCGTTTTCCCTCAAAATTGTTGACACACTTTCTTGGCTTCATAGGAAAGAAGGAGAAAGGCCAGGACAATATAAATATTTTCCCATACTTATAAATTTTACATCTGTTCTTAAAATTCCCTCTGCCCAGACTACAATCACCCGCGACACACTGGTGACCCTGACAGACAGTACCAACTTTCGATTCCGAAGGATAAAAAGGGGTGTTGTGGAGTCACACCGTTTTTTTAATTGAATTTGTTACCAATCAATTTAAATAAATAGGAAAGGGGTCTAAATGGCCATAGATGCCGACAAAGTCCTTAAATAAAAAAAAAAAAAAAAAAAAATCGCCCCCCCCCCGACAAAATTGCATTAATCCGCCACTGACTGTGGTTTATTTGTAAAAATGACAACATTTCAGCCACTCATTCTATGGGCTTCTACAATTCAGTTAAGATTACAAAGATTAATCTTGTAACTTAACTAAGTACCTAAGCTGCAAATGAGCTGAAACATTGTCATTTTTACAAATAAACCAAAGTTAAACCGAAAATCAAATTCTTTTATTAAATCCACGGATGAGTAAAATTACCTAAAAACTTTTCTCACTCCTTGGGTGTAAAATGACTGCGAACCTAAATCAAATCGGAATTTCCCTTTTACGATCTTAAATAAGAGATAATAGATAGAAAGAAAGATATATAATAGATAGAAAAATTAAGTAGATTAAAAACCAAGTAACTTAATCTTTCTGGAAGATAACTTGATATTCTTTGAATTTTTAATTTTTACTACCCCCGTGGCCCTGAGGCTAGAGGTGTTGACAATGTCAATATTGATATACTTAAAGCCACAGGGCCCGAGTTCAGATCCTATTCATTCCTATGAATATTTATTTAAATCATTTGGATACCAAATGGTATAAATAAATTTTCATTTTAAATTAACTCTAGCCCAACGTGTTGAAAGAAGAATTTTATTTTTCCTTCGCCGTTTCAAAACAGAGGCACATGACCCGCCTTCAGCTACTATTTGTTATTTCTTTAAAGTATTTATTTATAAATATAAATAAATATATTGATTAAAAAAAAAAGGTTAATGGGACAACATTCTCTCTATTTCATCTTTGTTCTCGTTGTGTTTATTATTGTGTGCTTGCAAAAGGGCATTCAAAAAATCTCCATGCTAAAAGCGAACACTACTCCTATTGTCCCTCCAACGTGTGTGTCATTTCGTATTGTTCCAAGTTCGTTTTTGTTGACCTATAATTAATTATTTTTACTTCTATTTTCATTATATAAAAAGCTTGAAAAATCATTATTTAAAAAAAATAATTCTTTAAATACACAACAAATCATTTGTTACCCAAACCGCCCGCTTCCGTACATACAAATTCACTCCGTTTGACGTCACTATTAAAAAATCTTATTTATTATTTTTTACTTATTTATTCATTTTCCGATCAATAGATTTTTATTCCTTATATTTTGAATTTTGACATTTGTTTTTATTTTGTATTTTTTTTTTTTTTTATAACATTCACACTTACTTTCTCATTCACACTCCATTCACATACACATACACACAGTCTTTTCGGTAACTTAGGCCATTTAAAACGTTTAATATATCTATTGGAAGTCCAGGCATTCTTATTTAAGCCATTTGGTATCCAAATGCCTTAAATGAAATCATCAGACTGCCTGGGGCCCGAAGCCGCGACTTTTGGTATACGAGGTTAGCACGTTAACCTCTACACCAAGCCCCGAGGACATTTTTATTTCTTTTTTTTCTTTTGTATTTTTATTTCTTATTTATTTTCTATCTCAATTGTTTTTTAATATTATTATCTGCCACTTATTCTTTAATTTTTCGGAATTTCAGAAATTTATGGAGAGGCTTTATTTCCTAGATTGAAACAAACCTCGGAAAGTGGAGAAAGTTACATTTTGTTTGCTAAAGAGATTTTTTGATCATCAAATTTGGGATGTAAAATTACAATATATAAAATATTTTGTAATTAAAAGAACTAATAAAGTAAATTATGATCAATGATTGCATTTTTTTCTCAAATAATCTATTTTTAAGTTTCTTATTTAATATTTTAATCTTGATCTTGTATTGATAACTGGATAACTTAGAAAATAAGTAAAATTAAAATAAATCCTGTTTGAAAGTTTTTCTAATTAAAATTTTCTTTTGTTTCAGGTAAGTGTCGCAATTTTTGCAGTCTTCTATTTGTAAGTAACCGTATTTTTTCTCGATTTTCCAAAAATTTATGTATGTCACATTCCCTTTATTTTTTTTATTTTTATTTTTTTTTTTATAAAAAAAAAAACATTCACACTTTTTTCTCATTCACACTCACACACACATTCACACAGTCTTTTCGGCCATTTAAGACTTTGACGATAACCGTTATATATAATAATATCTATTGGGAGTCCAGGCATTTCTATTTAAGCCATCTGGTATCCAAATGGCTTAAATAAAATGATCAGATTTTTCCCTTTATTTATTAGATAGAAACAGGTTGCAATTTATTATTAATTACTTAAGCTGTGACTGTGATGTGATTATAATGAAGGGATGTAGATATCAGCCAAATGAGAATGATCGAGGTTTAATAAAACTCTCAGAATAAGACGTATCGACCTGGATTTTTTTGGCCATCTTCATACATACTGAATATTGCAAAGCGCACATATGATTGAACCAAGCCAAGGCTTGTCAATAATAACAGTATGATGTATAATATACGTATGTATGATTTCCAATAACTGAAGATGGCCAAAAAAATTCAGGCCGAAACGTCTTTCTATTCTGGGAGTTTTATGAAATCTCGATCATTCCAATTTGGCTGAAATCTCTACCCCTAAATTATAATTGTAATTTATTATTTCAATAAATCTGATATTTTGATTTTCACGATACATCGTCATATTTTTATAATAAATTTTTTTATTTGCATAATTAATCTCTCTTCATTCACAATGCACAAGTTTGTGCTTCCTGACTAAATTTGTAATTTATAGTCAGAACAGAATAAGGAGATTAAATGATATCGTAACTTTTATATTTGATATGTATATTAGGATTCTATTGGTACTTGGATCGTCAAAGACCTGTAAAATCGGATTGGACGAACCCGGGATCACAGCACCAACGTGTTAATCCTTGTACCAAAATTTCATTTAGAATCTTAAGTCAAAATTTAACTACTAGACAAGTTAAATTTTAATAATCTAGGAGTCGTTAAATTTTGACTTAAGATTCTAATTGGAATTTTGGTACAAGGATTAACATGTTAGTGCTATGATCCCTGGTTCATCCAATCCGATCTTACAGGTCTTTGACGATCCAAGCACCAAAATATATAGGCCTACTAATATATCATCATTTAATTTGTTCATCATATTAAGGAGATTGTTATTTAGAATTATAGCATTCAGAAATAGATCCGTATTATTTTTCTTTTTACATCCTCTTACCTATATGCATTCATGTCAAAAATTTGAAGGTGAGATTTTGGTGGATAACACGTTTTGAGTCCAAAAAAGTGGGTCCCGCAAAATGATCTGTCTGTCTCTTAAAAATAAAACATGAAGGAAATGAGCTACAATTTTATATAATAGACAGGAGGTTAGTTTAAAAAAATAAAGTTTCCCTACCTCTTCTTTAGAATTTGCTCTTTCGAAAATATCCACGGACAGGTTTTTTAAAGAAAGAAAAATAAAATAACATTCTTGACAAAAACGTTTTGTGTTTTGTTTTGTCGCCTAATTAGAGGCCAAGATGGAACTTGAAAATAGAAGGAAAAGAGTGAAGTTTGCAATCTTATCTTGGAATTTTGTATGGGCTTTATTTTAAAAGAGTAAAAGCTTTGTTACAGAAGAGTGAGTGACAGCACTATTATACTTATTTAATTATTTGACATTTCTCCTTTTCAAAGATGGTCTTTTTGTGCAATGGGCACTTGTTAGAAGGTGCGACTTCCCCAAGATTTTGGATAATACAATATTTGTAGAATTTGTTTTTCTCAATAAATTATAAACATGTTGCTGTGGCTTTTTATTAAAAATATTTTTGTATTTATTTACTATCTGTATATTAGGTGTGGAAAATTTTGTTCGGGCTTTACTGCGATTTTACTGCATATTTTTAAAGATTTTTACTGCATAAAAATCCGGACTTATAAGTAATATAAAAGATAAATAATTTTTTTGACCCTCTAACCCAAAATGACATTCCTGGGTAAAATTTCTTTCAAGTTCATTAAAATTTCTCTCTTTTCTAGATTATTAAAATATTGTAGTCGGATGATCAAAAGCTTATTTTAAGTCAATTGGTATAAATAAATGTCTGGAAAATTTGTATCATAAATTGAATCGTTTATTTCAGAAACCACCTAAGTGCGTTTTTTTCAACTTTCGGAAAACTAAAAAAAACTGTTTTGCAGCTTAAGTATGGGTCTAGTCTACTTCAAATATTTTTTTATCAAATCATAAACATGCTATTGGGATAATCTATTTAAAAAATTATTTTTTTTTCCTTTAAGTTTTTGAGTAATTAATTTTTGAAAAAATTGCACTTAGGTGGTTTCTGAAATAAACGAGTGATTTTTTAAAAATTATTATTGAAATTAAGTCAAACCATTAATTTTTACCTGATTTTGTATCAAAGGTAAGTAACAGACACACTTAAGTATAAAAAAGAGTGTTTTTACTGTGCCTAAATCGAAAAATACAAGTAGACTACACGCTACAGTATGTCTATATACAACCGCGTATATACAGTGATGTACTGCAGTCCTTTGAGCCTAGCATTCCGAATAATGTTCCGTTTGTATTTTTCTTCGTGTACAACACCACGCCTACGCTTGGGAATAGGTTCATCATCTGAACTATCCGACATGGCTTAAGAACTATATAATGCAATAATAAACAACAAAATAACACCTAATTTTCATCGAAAACTCACGAAAACTAACTACTCAGTGTTAGGTAACCTTTGAATCAAACCAGCGAGTCACAAAACACGTGATGTCTACAGGGCATGAGTGAAATTTACAGCAGAAAGAACCTTAGCGACGGCTGCGAGTCACAAAACACGTGATGTCTACAGGGCATGAGTGAAAATTACTGCAGAAAGAACCTAAGCGACGGCTGCGAGTCACAAAACACGTGATGTCTACAGGGCATGAGTGAAATTTACTGCAGAAAGAACCTAAGCGACGGCTGCGAGTCACAAAACACGTGATGTCTACAGGGCATGAGTGAAATTTACCGCAGAAAGAACCTAAGCGACGGCTGCGAGTCACAAAACACGTGATGTCTACAGGGCATGAGTGAAATTTACTGCAGAAAGAACCTAAGCGACGGCTGCGAGTCACAAAACACGTGATGTCTACAGGGCATGAGTGAAATTTACTGCAGAAAGAACCTAAGCGACGGCTGCGAGTCACAAAACACGTGATGTCTACAGGGCATGAGTGAAATTTACCGCAGAAAGAACCTAAGCGACGGCTGCGAGTCACAAAACACGTGATGTCTACAGGGCATGAGTGAAATTTACAGCAGAAAGAACCTTAGCGACGGCTGCGAGTCACAAAACACGTGATGTCTACAGGGCATGAGTGAAATTTACTGCAGAAAGAACCTAAGCGACGGCTGCGAGTCACAAAACACGTGATGTCTACAGGGCATGAGTGAAATTTACTGCAGAAAGAACCTAAGCGACGGCTGCGAGTCACAAAACACGTGATGTCTACAGGGCATGAGTGAAATTTACCGCAGAAAGAACCTAAGCGACGGCTGCGAGTCACAAAACACGTGATGTCTACAGGGCATGAGTGAAATTTACTGCAGAAAGAACCTAAGCGACGGCTGCGAGTCACAAAACACGTGATGTCTACAGGGCATGAGTGAAATTTACTGCAGAAAGAACCTAAGCGACGGCTGCGAGTCACAAAACACGTGATGTCTACAGGGCATGAGTGAAATTTACCGCAGAAAGAACCTAAGCGACGGCTGCGAGTCACAAAACACGTGATGTCTACAGGGCATGAGTGAAATTTACCGCAGAAAGAACCTAAGCGACGGCGCTTGGGTTCTTTCTGAAATAAACGGATTATTTTCAAGGCTGCCAAATAGCATTGCTGATGAGGAACATTGGTTATTTCGGCACTAAAAGATGTATTTACCTTTAAATTGTACATTAGCATCAAAAACACATTTTATGAAATTTTGTCCCTTAGGTGCTTTCTGAAATAAACGATTCAATTATAGGCTTTAAATTGTTTGGTGTCAATAAGACCTCAGATGTCGAAAATAATAAAATTTATTTATACTTTGATCATTGGGAGCCTAAGTGTTCTTCAATAATCTGATGACATCAAGAGTTCAAGTGGAATTTTTAATTTTTTTTTTAGTCGTAATGTTCGATTGGTGTTTGTTTAACCAAGACACACCTTTGAACCTCACAGATTCCTAATCCTAGTCATCTCACCTTATCTCTACATCTTTTTTTTTTTCTTTTCATCTTATTTTGACTCTTTCTCCCGACCTAATCAATTATAAGAAGGGTGTCCTTGTTGAACAAGGGCCTTCTTAGTTCCGCCTAGAAGCTCTCCCCCTTGAAGATATTCCATTCAAGGGGAAGAATGAAATGACGGCGTGACATAGCAGCTCCTTCCTTATTTTTCCTGGGAAGATTAGTTGAAGAAAGGGCGTAAATAGAAAGGAACTTACATTATTAGGAAATTTTTTTAAAAAGTGAAGGAAATTTTATTTTCCTTGGTGAATAGTAATTTTCAATGAATCTTGTAATGTACTGTACTATTTGTTGTAGTTCCGATTGTTAAGATTATAAATGTTATGTTGGATTAATTAAATATATTTTCTGAGTTCCCATTCTTTCTATTTATTACAAATCTTAAAATATTATATCCAAAAATACACTAAATTACTAATTCCAAAATTTTTAATATAGTCTATCTAATTTTTCAGAATCAATAAATAAATATCTTAATATATTTTTTCGACCTCTGTGCCGAAGTTCTTATTCCTTGAGAAGGGAGTTCCAGTTGCATTAAAATCAGATTAATCAATAGAAATATTATACAATTTCATAAATATAATAAGAAATACATTTTTTTTTGCAATAACCGTCGTTTATTATTTAGAAATTAATATTAATAATAGAAAAAATTTGAATGGATATGTAATAAGATTATGATAATGATGTTTTAACATCGAAATGTACATAAACCAAATAAAACTCCTTTTTTAAACTAAACCTATTGTTTACTTTTAACTATTGCAATTATTTTAATTAAAGAAAAAATTGTTACTACAATAAAGTACAAAGCTGTGTTCTGAATTCTCAAATTTGCAAGTGCATCCTCAAAACTCTCTTTAAATTTTATATTAATCCAGCGATATACAACTCTTTAATCAAACCAGTTGTTATATAAACAACTAAAATTATCGAATAATATATTGTATTAATTAATCTGATTGTAATGAATCCGAGTAATTTGTAGACTCTTTTCTCATTGCGGAAGGCCTACCGCACAGGGGCCGAAACCTGAGGTGAATTAAGTGAAAATAAATAAAATACTGTACCGAACAGTGATTTTGCAGTTCCTGATTTTGAAGCGAAATTTTTACTTTTGTTTTACTTTATTTTATTTAAAATAAAGTTCTTTTTTTAAATGAAATTTCAAATCGACGAAGAGAGCTGTAGTTAAAAATTTTTGTTGGAAGTCGAGAGATTGTTACCTAGGTTTAGGCTAATTTCGGCCAAAACCAGACGAAACTTGAGTTCGTATATTCTCGCTTCATGTTCGGCTTATTTTGAACCCCTATACAATTTAAATAAATATATTTTTGCTACTTTATTTGTTATTTTATTTGATTATTTGTCTATAGTGGATGATTATAAAAAATTTGAAAAAAAAAAAACAATTTCTTTGGAAATTGAACATGTTTAAACAAGTTTCGGCCAAAACTAAAATAGAACCCGAAATTCGTTTTCGGTTTCGGCTGGGTGGGACGTTATCTCTGATCTTGCGATTTTGTGTCACCTTATAATCTTTAAATTTCTAAGTGTAAAATAAAAAAATCATTATGATAATTAAAAAAATCAAATGTTATAAAACATTTGTCCCAACATTTTTTATTTTCTCATATATGATTACATCATTAAAATTTTCTTTCTCTTTCTCTTAACTTTCATTCAAAAAAAAAAAAAAATGAATTCGAATTACATGCATATATAAAAACCCTTGAGACCTACATAGATAGAATTAGATAAAAAAAAAATAGTAAAAGATTGTGTTGCATCTGTTGAAAGAAAGGAACCGACCCCAACAAAAAAAAAAAAAAAAAAAAATACAATCTCCTTGTCATATGGAAGCGATCATCTCCATCTGCTTACAAGCCAATATGGTTTCTTGGAGTTTATGTCCGAAACATTTTTACAAGCCACCCCCCCCCCCCTTAACTTGGCGAAAAATTCTTTAAAAAAAAAAAAAACCTTTTTCTCAACACTTAACTATCAAATTCTCGATTATAAAGCAAATAACAATAAAATCAGGGAAATTTTTTTTTAACATCAAGTAAATATTTTTGATCAGCATTTGAAAAATAAACATTTTAGAATTAAACGGAACACATTTATATTTCTCTTATTTTAGTATTTTCAAAAAAAAAAAAAAAAAAGAAAGAAAAATAGAAAAACCAATAGAATAAACAACATCTTTAATATTCGTCTATGAAAAGAACTTTTTTTGATAAATCTTCGGTTAAATGAATTTGATTTATTTAATATTTGATATTCTTTAACATTTATCTATCTATTCATCCTTCGCTTTGCTTTGCCTCGCGGATATATTCATAAAATGTCTTCTTAAAAGTTTATTTAAAATAAAAAATACTATATTGTATAATTTCATATAGTTGAAAACTAAAAAAAAAAAAAAAAAATACATTCGTCTATTTAACTTTCCAACTAAAAAAAAAAAAAAAAAACTTTCCAACTTTTTTTTTGTTAAGTTTTTGGCATCTTAGGCCATATAGATTTTTTAACTATAGCCTAAAAAACGATACCATACTCTACTGAGAGAACATCATCAATATAGTTATATATAAAAGTATAATAATACAATGTTCCATATAAATATTTATTTCATATTAGTTATTAATTTTATCCTGAGGGGAGTATTTATATTCTTTTTAAGGATTTGCTTCTGAGGGATAGGGTCAACCTCCTGGAAGGAACTTCTATCTAAATGTCGGTAGTGTTTTGATTCTAATTTATATTCAAGTAGATATTTTTTCTGGACCATGTTATGCACGAAGGAACCAAGCGTCATTATATCGAAATTGAGATAAGACTTTTTTTTTTTTTTTTATTGGGGCCCCCCCCCCTTAAATACACCCCTCTCCATCTTGTAGGGAAAAAGAAGATCTACCTCTTTATTTAAATCACAACATTATTACTCTGTGCACTTTTTTGTATAAATCAAGAAAAAAAAGTCATTGCCATTGGGTTTGTTTACAATTGTCGAAATAAAATGACCTTTGTCTCAGATTTAGGTTAATGGGGCTTGGTTTCTTTATGCATAATATCGTCCACTATATTGTTTTATCGACAATTTTTTTTGATTATTTTTATATTTAGTAGCACGTGCTACTGTAGTATTCCACACTTTTTTAGTGGATCGATGGGAAAGTAGCTGACATTAAAGGAGTTGTTTTTTATATTCTTTGAAGATTTTTTTAGTCTTTTCGGCATCTTGGGCTATTCAGACTTTAAATAAAACTTGAAATTAATATATGGAGCTGAGGCTACCATTTGGATGATTTAAATAAATTAATCGGACTTTTCATCCGTTTGTTAAACATCATCATGTTTTTATTGAAATTATTATAGTTTTGGGGGTGTTAGACTCCCCCCTCCCACCTTCCACCGCTTCTCTGGGCACTATTTGCATTTACCTTTCTATTTTCTCTTCTTCAGTAGCACAATAATACTATTCTTGATTTTTGAGGAAAATAGTTTTTTTGGTGGAATTTATTTTTTTTTTATTTATTGTTTTTAATGAAACAGAATGGTGGCAGTTGAAATAATTACACAATACGAGTATTTTAAGTACACGAGCCCTAAAATTGAAAACATTCTTTAAGTTTGAATGTGGACAATGATTTAAAAAGTGAGGAAGGTCACGACGCGCGACCGTAACATCGATTTAAAATATTACCCTTTTTTCAGTGTCGCTAATCTTTTCTATTAGATTAATACTCGCCGTTAATTATTTATTCCTTATTGTTTTAATGAACAAAATTTTATTGCATTTTTTTTAAAGAATTATTAATTACAATATGTTTTTTCTTAAGGATTTTTGCTATATTTTAATATTACTTTTAAAACTTGATAAAAAAAAAATACTTTATTATATCCGAGACTGACAAAGATCTCCTTTGAATTCTTTTTATAATGGTTTTTTGAATTCAAAATTCAATCACTTCAAAAGAACATTTTATTTTTTTTATTTTATTTTATTTTTAATGCTCTTTTTCGCTCTTAAAAAAAATTCAATAATGAAAAAAAAAATGTCTTTATATTTACTTTCTCATTCTAATGCTTTCGTATATCTGTATCTTTTTATTAATATATGAAAAGAGAGAAGAGCAATAAGCGTTTTGAATTTACAAATAAAATAAAAAATTCACTGACTTACTCATAAAATCGGAAAAAAGAATTGTAGTCATAACAAAATTGTCATCTTTCTGAATATTTTATTAGGCCGTTTTTGATTTTAAAATAAACTGTGATTGTTTTTTTTTATCTTACTCACCCCTAATAATTTAAATTCCCTATATCTTTTACTTAATTTTGGTTGCCTACCTTCTAGCAAACGCCCCAATTTAAACATGTTATTTTACGTTTGTATGTAGTTCTTATTATTAATTAATATGAAACAAAAATACTTTCTCTTGATATGTGGTAGAGGAAAATAAAAAAAAAAACGATAATAAAATCCGATTTATTTGTAAACCGAAACAAGTTTTTATTGTAAAAGAAAATATTTTACTTATTTTTGAGACTCATACCATTTTAAATTAATAATTTTTAGAACATATATAATCAAATTTTTACTATTAAATTTTAAAAGTTGTTGATTAATATTTTTGAAATTTTTTATGACGTCCACATTAGATTACGTAACAATAGATGATGAATGCTTACCTTTTTAAATATACAGGACCATAAATATTCAGACATGGTCATTAAGAAGAATAAGAAGCTATCTTTAGTAAATATTTAAACTTAGTCTCAACTAACTGTTAGAAAATATATTAAAGGACACCCAGAAACATAGATAGCTCCTCTCAATAGGCCTTTGTGTCATTTTTACTTTAGGGAAAAAAAATTACTTAAAAATGTTAACTTTTTATTATGGTCATAAATTTCTACGAGATGAAAAAATATGGATAAACAAAATTTTTTTTTCAATCCATAATTGTTGATATCATGGACGTAGCCAGGGGGAGGCAGGGGGACCTCTGCCCCCCTGGCTTGTCCTAAAAATTAAAAAAAAAAATATATATATATATATATATATATATATATAGGCCTATATTTTTTCCATTGGGAATTTTTTTTTAACGCCCCAATCCACTACATTAATTTAATTTTTTTTTTATTTAAATAAATAATTTATAATCTATGTATATATTAATTGCAAACCCCCCCTCGCTCTAACGAGGGATTGCCCCCCCCCCCCTAACAAGATATCTGGCTACGCCCATGGTTGATTTCATTTATATGATAAATTTATTATCATCGGTTGTTTAGTAAGGAATAGGGCTGCGCAAAATAATCGATTATTTTCTTAAAAAATGATCGATTATAAAGAAAATAATCGATCATTTCGATTATTTTTCACAATCGATTATTGGGGGAAAAAATCGATTATTTTTGGGGAAAATGCGTTTGAACCAATAAGGAACTTATTAAAAAAAAGTCATAAATAAATATTAAATATTACGAAAATTTATTTATATTTATCTGTTTAAATAATCAAATAAATCATGGTTTCCTCTTAACAAATTGCTTTAATTCTCACCCTTAAGTATAAAAAATGTCATATTAAAAAAAAATACCAGAAATAAAATTCCTGTAATGTTCTTTTACATGGCGCAACCATTCGCACAGATGCACTTTGATATTTCCCTGAGGGACAAATAAATACTCTTTCTTTCAAGTATAAAAATACTCTAACAAAATAGCTTGAAAAACTTTTTTATATAATAATAAAATTATGTTATCGTGAATTAGGCTATGAATAAAAAATTTAAGTGATAATTACTGTAGGTTTTGAGCAGAAATATTAAGCTTCTTGTCTTGCACTGTTTGTTAATTTTATTGTCAGACTTGTTTTCAAAAAAAAATTTCAACATGATTTAAAAAGTTTTTATAATAATAATAATAATAATAATACTGTGATTATGATTAAAAATTCTTTGGAGGATCGGCTATTTGTATTTTCAAAGAAATTTTTTTATTAAACTTCTGTTTTGACTCCTCTTAAAAGAGGTTTAATAAAAAAAATTCAACCCCTTTTTATTTTATCCGAAATAATTATAATTATATTCCTATACCCTAAATGAGACTATTGTATTCCTAATTTCTAAGCCTCAGAACGGGGCTAGCTAACCCTGGAATAAATAGGCTCTTATTTATTCTTATGTTAAATTTAACAAGATCTGAAAAGATTCGAAATTAGGGCTAAATTACTTAATTATGGATAGCTACTTGACCTTGAGTGATGAGAGTTTAAATATCTGCTGGCATTCTGAGACCGATTGGTTTATATATCACATTATTACCAATCATTTAAATGTTTTCTTATAGAGTCTATCTACATTTATTTATTTCATTTTTAAACAAACAAAATTATTTTCCTTATTTTTTTTACATCATTTTCTTTGTTCCATGTTTGAATAAACTTCGGTAGGCGTTTGTCTTAAAATAGAAATTTAATTTACTTTGGCTTAATTGGAATTATTTTCACAAACAAGGCAAGAAGGCGAAACGATTCGTGGGTGGGTGTCCCTTAACTTACATGAAAAGAGTAGGGTCATGTCGAGTTTATTTAGTTAGCCCTTTCCTGGGCAAACATCGGGTACTTCCTACCCCATTCATTCATCCATCTGTTCTGTCAGCAGACATTAAATAAGAAGTCGCTTCTGATCAATTCTCAACTAGACTTCGAGACAAACAACAATCCAGTTTTATAGAGAGCTAACAAAATAAAACAAAATTCACAGAGGCTGGGAAAAAATAATTGTTCAAGACTAAGAAAATTTTATAGAGAAAAATAAATATATTCTCATTGAAGAAGAAATTTTATTTTATTAGATTTATTTAAGAATAAAATAAATTTATCTCTTCTATGCCTTTTATTTTCAAGAGAAATGGGAAGAAACCAGCGCCGCTTTTATCCACCGTCAACGTTGATAATTTGCATAAAAATAACCATTGGCTTTAGATGGCAATTCTATATTTAAAATCTTAATTATCAACGACGTTCTCCGCTACAAATCTCATCTATACTGATAATGGGCGAAGTTATACAGCCCGCAATATTTGCATTTTAAATAGTATTGATGGTGAATAAAAGCGACGCTGGTCTCTTACCACCTCCAAAAAACAGCAGAGGTCACACTCTATCTCCTTATTTTTTTTATCAGAATCTCCGACATTGGCCTTCAATTTCATATAGGCAACCCAACATGCACACTATAGACTTTAGGTGATAATTTTAATCACCCAGTTTAACTGGAGGACTATTTCTCAAAAAGATCTGGAATAAAAAATTACGCGTTTTTTTTTATTTCAATTTTTAGTCTTTCGGCTATAAACTTTTCATGTTAGAATTGCGTCTTAAATAGCGACCAAGCATTATTCAGGGTCATAGGAGGGTGGCAGAGCAGATGTATAAAAAAAAAGTCAAGCTCAAAAGTAAAAAAATTCTGAGTGACAACTAACTAAAGAAAAACTGGTTTAGTTAAAGATCGAAACAAGAATCTATTCTAGAGACGAAGAAGAATAAAATTTCCGGAAACTTGTCTCTCAGAAAGGTGGAGAGCACAAAAATCTAAGCTTGAATCCACTGAAAAAAAATTAGGAAAATAAGAAAAAAAAAAACAATTTTTTTAATCGGGGCGTAAATCTGACTTCTTATTCTCCGAGATCCTTATGCACTGGTACAAATTGTGAATGAGACCAGTGACTCTGATCTCGGAAAGGAAAATAAAGTAAAAAGCTTAAAAATTTTATATATCTAATAAAGAAAAATTATTTTAAAAGAAAGACCCCGTAATATTTGAAGGTGATATATTCTATTCAAGATTCCCTGACCTAGATTCTTATTTCTAGGGTTGTTTTTGACGTCTTATCCTAGAAAACTGGTAGTATTCTTAAGGTTTTAAAAATAGCCAAGCATACTTTTTATTGATAAAAATTCAAGCCTAGACTTATGTTTCAGTCACATTTTGGACCATCAAATCCAAATTTTTAGACATTTTACAAAATGTATAGCCTACTAATCTTGGGTGGAATGGTCTAATAAATAATATTGAGATAAGCCTAGATTACAATATCTTCATGTGTCTAAATTTTGTAAAATGTTCAAAACTAACCTAAAGGATTTGTTGACACTGACTTGGTTCTGAAGATGATCCCAAATGTGAACGAGACGTGAGCACTGACTTGAATTTTTATCAATAAAAGAAATAGCTCTTTTTTAAAGCCTTATTCAAACTAAAGAGAGAAAATAAAACGGACATCTTTTAATATTTAATATGTAAATATTAAAAATAAAAACGAATGTATACAATGGATAGAAAAAGGAATAATTGTTATTTTTCTTTGAAACAAAGACCTTCCTTCATTCAAGAATTTCTTTTCAGTCCTGGTAACAGGAGTCGATATTATTATGGTGAATAACTTTTTGAGATGAATTCTCTCTTCTAAGAAGTATCTAAGAAATGTCAATTGACAAAGGATACATATGGGCCATTTATCTCATTGTTCATATTCTCCGAATATTTAGGGTAGTATTTTTTGGCCGTTTCTCTTCCCGCGTTGTCCAAACCGACAAACTTCATTCCATTTAATAGTAACCTTTAACAGTCTTCTTTTAATAAAAAAATTTATTATAACCCCAGGTTTTTTTTTCAACCCTTTGATCTTTCCAACAAAATGTTGAATTGACGCCAAGGAATTGGATAATTTTTCCTTAAGTCACCTTGAACTCAAGATCCGAAAGTCCATAGCCTTAATAAGGAAAAATTAACGTACAGAACAATCTTCTTAAACATTCAAATTCTTCATTACAAATATACAGGATGAATATTTTTGGAGGGATTTGTTTGTATGTGACTAACTGTGACAGCCCCCCCCCCCCTCCAGACTAGAATATCGTCAATAAAGGCGTTGAGTAGTATGTGGCGACCCCAAGGTCAATTTTTTTTCCTTTGTTAACCTATATTTTCGTTTACCTAATCTTAATCTACAAAAACAGAAAACTAAACAACTTTCATTGGAAAAACGGCATCAAATAATCCAAATATTGTGTCTTTGAAATCAAGATCAATGATGACCAAATAAGAGGTTGAAGGAACTCAGAAGTACAGTCGGGACCACAAGAGCCTGATGTGCTGAAAACGGGCCTTACGTCTTGAGCTTAGTCAACCAAACTAATTTAAAAACAAAACTTCCGGAAAAGTATTTTGGTTGCCTAAGCTCAAGGTTCCACTTTCGACCATATCAGGCACTTGTGGCGTCGACTTTACCATTGACCTGGGCAAAAGCCCACTACGAGGATGACAAAAAAAATTCTATTTTATTTTTTTCAATGAGGAATTTATTTATCTCTTTTCTCATTATTTGTACAATTTTTAATTTTAATACAATTCATTAAATCCTCAAGGTTTCTATTTTTTATTTTAACTTTATTTATTTTACTCTTTAAACAAACCACTAACTTTAATTTTCGCATGAGCTCTCATTTAATTGAATATTTTTTTTCTTCTAATTTCCTTTTTGCCTTTTCGTAAAAACAATTAATTAAAAAGCATAAATTGGAGAAGCAAAAAAAAAAAAGAAAAAAAAAGTATAGATTCTTTTAACATTGACCAATAAGAATCGCTTGTCAAAGATACAACATTGCCATTAAGTTTGCTTGAATAACAATTTTAATTTGGAAATTTTTATTGTCTCGACGATAAAAGAAAAAGACTTTACTGAAGACAACGGAGTAAAAGAGAGAGAGATATTGATTCTTATATATCACAAAGAAAATGTTTTATTTGATCGGAACACAGACTTGGACATTTTATAATAAGAATCTCTCTAATTAGAATAATTTGTATAATATCCATTTCTTAATAAACAACTTGTTTAGTCTTCTCTCTGTTTGTAATTCTTTCTAAGAGAATTTCAAAAATATTCCATTCACTTGTTTTTAAGTTTGTTTTGAATTTTAAATAATAATGATAAATCTTTATCTTTAGGAAATCTTTTTTTTTAACTTATCTCCGGCATCTTAGGCCATATGAACTTTTAAATCGAAACTTGTACGATACAATTTTTCCAGACATATATAGGTATTATTATTATTTGAAATGCCTATGGAAATCCCTTTTATTATTAATAATTATTTTTCGGAGTTGAAGAAAAGACGTGAGGAACTTCGTTCCTGGCGGGGGTCCCACGACCCTATACGCTTGCTTTTTTTCTCGCGGCACATTTTAATCGATTTCAAAATTTGGGGACACGAAAAGAAAAATATAAGTGTAACAGATCATTTAATAAGTTCGTAGGATGTCATATAGATGACGTTACTTGAATTTTTTCCATATGATTTTTATTTAGTACTAACATTCAAACGATACGTGTATAAATTTGACAGCAATCTAACTATTGATTCGTGAGTTATAGAATTTTACGTGAAGCAACTTTTGTTATTGGGAAAAAAAAAAAAAAAATGGAAAAAAGTGAATTTCGAGTTTTAATAAAGAATTGCTTCGAATTGCTTACCCACCCTCCATATTCTCCAGATTTAGCCCCCAGCGACTTTTTCCTGTTTTCAGATCTCAAAAGAATGCTTGCTAGGAAGAAATTTAAGTCCATTAATGAAGTAATTGCTGAAACTGATGCATATTTTGACGAGAAAGATTAAATCGTACTACAAAAGTGGTATCGACAAGTTGGAAAATCGCTATACTCGTTGTATCGCCCTCGAAGGCAACTATGTTGAATAATAAAATCGAGTTTTGTCAAAATTTTGTTTTTTTCTTACTTATCCTACGGACTTATTGAATGGCCTGGTAAAAGTTGTTTACTTATCTACTACTGTGATAAAAAAGTAGTAAGACTTTTTAATTTAAATCGCGTGAGTAAAACCAATTCGGTTTATTTTTTTTCTTAGGACCCTAATTGACATTCCTGTCTAATTTTGATACCATAGCGTCACTAGTATTTGTGTTACGCTTGTTTTTGTAAGAAAATTTCATTATTTATTAGAGATTTATTAGAGAGGGCATACCTGGTTATAGCTTTGTTTACTCAAAGGCCTAACCATCCCATTGCATTACCAGAATAAAATGCCCGGTATGTCGTGGCATAATGCCAGTATCTCTTAAGATGAGGCATGTTCATTGAATGAACAATTATTCTTCGTGTGTATTATTTTATTATCCTATCTTCAAAACAATCACTAAAAAAAATAATAAAAAAAAATTATTGCAAGACATGAAAATTTTTTTAATTCGTTTTATTATTTATTTCATGTGAAAAGAAGCAACAAAGTAAAAGATTTTACTTTAATATCATTGAGAATCGAGTTGCCATTTATTTCATTTTGATGCTATTAAATACAATAATTTTTTCTTTTAATTTTATATACCTTTGAAACATTTTAAGGGAAAGATTTTAAATCAGTGCAAATTTTTGAATATCATATTTTAATACTTCCTTTATTTTTGAATAATGGATATACTTGTGTGAATCTTTTCATAAAATATAACAGTGCAATACACTGTAAAAAAAAGAACTTTCATTCATTTTTCATATACTTTCGTGCTTGAATTTTAATATACCCAGTTTGTGGAATCAAATTCTTAAACTAGTTTATTAAGTAAAAATAAAAATGAATCAAATTTAAGTAGCTTAAAAAAGTATGATATTCTTAAAAAAGTAAATAGTCAAGATGATAAAGGCGTCGTACAAATTCATATATTAAGGGACGAAACCAAGAGCTCGAGTTCAAACCTCTCGAGAGACTTTTTTTAACTAGGTTATGATATTTTTCATAAACCAAACTTTTAATAAATTTGTTTATGAAAGTATGAACTTTTCATATACCTGAATATAAATTTCATAAACAGTTTGTGTAACAGACTTCCTATACTATTTTATGAATATCTCTTAAAAAATTTTAACAGTGTACTTTGACAAAAATTTAAAAATTGTGGGTAGTTAGCCGAAACTACTTTATTCTAATGCAATTGATTGTTGGCTTTCACTAGAACTTGTCTTAATCCTTCATTTACTCCATTTATTATTAATTCTTATTTGTATAAATAATTAATTCGGCTTTTAAAAAAGTTTTCTATTAAATTGAATATAAAAAACAAGTTTTTGATTTTACTTCATCTTTTAATTTATAATTATCGTATTCTTATATCATAAAAACGCATTTTATTTATTAATGCATTAAAATTTTTTTTTTTATTTATTATTATAAAAAAAGCAAAAAATTTAAATGTCATTACATACAAAATTTATTATATTTTCAATTTATCCTAAATACATTTTTTTTTATTTCTCTCTTAATTAGCATGAAACATTTAAGAGGAACCATAAAGGAGAACAAATAGGTTCCATTCTAAATAAAACATTTTTAACATAAAAGCTGAGTGGAACAAATTTCAACCTGCCTCATGGTTTCTTTCCTTGCCTCTGTGATTTAGACTACCCTAAAATGTGACAACGTGGCAACGTTTTTTTTATTTAGACCTATTTATTTATTTTTTTTTTTAATGAAAACTCATTCCTGTTTTCTTGTCTTGTTGTTCTTCATCATTATCTCTTAAAATAGATGATGTTTCTTTCAAGCCACCGAGCGCTTATCATCTTATTACAGGGATACTCAGGAAAATGCTAATTAGATTTCTACCACTCGGGAGATAAAGACATCAAATTGTTTTAAGGAGCTTTTCTTTAGACTTTACTTCACTCTCTAGAATCTCTTTTTAGTTTTAAAGTTTTCTTTTTAATTTGTTTTCACTCTACTTTTTTTGTTTTTTGTTTTTGTTTAATAATATCCTTTCGAACATTTCATAAGATTTTTTTAATAACACATGTGCTTTCATGCACGATAACAATACCCTCTGGGTGTAAATATTTCTCGACGCCATTTTTTATTTGAATTTAAATTTTCGTTGGAGAAATAAATATTTATAGAATTGAAGACATATAATTATAATTATTTTATCCATGAATAAAAAATTAGACATCTCTTTTAGGGTTGAATAAAAGAACATTTTTTCCTATTGGATTTTTTTATTTGAACTTTTTTATAAGTGATTGAAAGGAAAACCAAATCAAACCGAATGTAAAATTCATAAACAGTTTGTATAACAGACTTCATATACAAGTTTATGAATATCCCATGAAAATTTTTAACAGTGCATCCCTAATCCAGTACATTTTATTATTATTTTCTTTTGGGGGCAGATTGCCAAATAGGATTAATAATGTCTTTAAAAATATTGGTCTCCGCAGGCTGCGGTATTGATGGAGTTATCCCCACCCTCTCCAATTAAATTCCACCCCCCTAAAAGTATTTTAATTAAACTTGAATTGAAATTTCTTATGATTTGAATTTTTATTATATTATTTTTCTAATAAAACCTTTTTTTTACAACATATTTTGAAAATTTTATGAACATTTTAGTATAAAGAATAATAGTTAAGAATTCCACTCGTCTTGGAAATTCAATAGAGAAACATCACTCTGAGAAAAGCTTTTGTTATTTTACGAGAGCGCAATGTTTGTTTTTAAAAATGAACTTCAATTGAGCAAATAAAAGAGAAAAAAAAAAAATTAATTACTACCCTCTCTTACATTACAAAAAATATCCTTAAGCTATTATTGTTTAAATTATTATAATAGCTTTAATTTATTTATCAAAGTCATACATTTTTGATTTGGTTAATTAAAACTAATAATTTTAGCAATATGACAAAAATACTTTTATTGAAATAGTCGCTTTTAAAAGGATTTAAACTGGACTTTTTTCGTAGTCACTCTGAAATTTTTCTAACTAGATGCCTGATTTATCATTTTAATCTATAATAAGTTCAAAGGGATCTTAAAGAGGTTCTCAAAGCTTCCATTTATTGGAAAAACATCGTAACTTAATCATTTTCCATTATAAATTGTTTAATAATTGTTTCAGGGCGTTTCAACATAAACATGAAGTTATCAGAATTTTGGATAAAGGAGGAAATATATTTAATTTTCTCTTTTTGAAGATGTAACAGATTTTCGATTTTTAATTGCTAAAGGATTTTTTGAAAAAATAATAAAATAATTATTTGTAGTTTAAATATTTAAATTAAATTGAAAATTAATATTTCGATTCGATTCAATGAGACATGAAAAGTTGTTGAAGGAGAGCTAAAATAAGTACCTCTAAAATATTCTATTAATCACTCAATAAAATGTTTCACATGCAAATAAATTAAACTTTTTATTATTCATCAATCACGACAGTCGCGTATTAATTCAAAATTTATGGTGGGGCTCATAATTTATATACCGTATACAGGAGCCCTACAGCAGAGAGAAAAAGAGAGATAGTTACAAACCTATTTATCAAGTAAAACGTCAGAGAATATATACAATTTTAGTATTTTTAAGATCTCTTTGGGGGCTTGAGATTAATGATCCAAGATTATAAATATTTTTTTCCAAAATCTCTCTCGAAAGTTCGACTGCCGAATTTATTGAGTTTTCGGCTAAGTAGGACTATCTATTCAATTCAAAGCGGAAATTATATTTAAAGAAATCTGGTGTGACTGTCGCACAGCACACAACTTTCTCTTACCTTCGGTAATCGAAAGTTGTGTTCTGTGCTTGTCACACCCAGATTCTCGGATTCAGATCTCGGGGCTTTTTTTTCTTGCCGAGTAGTGTTATCTGTTGACTCAAGTTGAACCATAGCCTATAAGCCTTAATATAGAAAAATTTTAAAAATAAATTAAAAACACTAGTACAATGAAGAATGGAAATGGCTGTGATGATAATTTAATAAGAAAAGCTATGAGCAGGGCAGCCAGCAGAAATAAAAACTTTTATATTATTTCGTCGACGTTTCGTGAGCGCGTCGCTCCCAACTTCAGGACCTACGGTGAATTAGTACATATATGCCGGGTTGCAAGAAAACAGTTCTGTAAACATTTAAAAGTCTGTTAGTAAACATCGCTTTGGGCTTTAAAATTATAGGCTGTTGCTAAAGCAGCTTTAAAGGAACTGTTAACTATTCCCTACTGTTAAGATATATAGAGAGATGCAAAACGATTGGGCCCGCGAAAATGACAGCTTTCAATGTAGTTGGCCCAGTTGACCGCAAGGGCGCATTGTCAAATTGTATAATTTATAATAGTACCAAAATTATAAAAGAAATAAAAATAGGAATTATATTTGTATTCTTTAAATTTTAATTGTTAATATTAGGTTACAAAACAAAAAATGTTTAAATATTTAAATATCGTAAAATAAAAATAATAAATACGTTGGTAGATCAGGCTGTCAGATGTTAAATTATAAAGAAACTGGGAATATACTATAACCTCACTTTTTCTCTTCGTCAGATGAATATCTATAATAATTAATAATATCGCTTAATACGTTTCAGAAACTAAAGAAAACTCAATTAAATTAATGTATTTCTATCTTACCTCTCTCGCGTGATAATATAGTCACTAAATTCTTATTTATTTCAATGAAACAAATCAGGTTAGTGGATACTTTATAGTTTTAAGGTCCGAATTTCAGCATTTAGTTTATATACAGCTTTTACGAACCAATCATCTTTAAATACGTTCTTGCAACCCAAAATTATTTAGCGGAAGGTCCAAAAAGCGTTTAACGAGCCGTTAAATACGTTCTTGCAACCCGGCAATAAAGTTACAATTATATTAAATAACAATGCAGTTAAAAATACTTACGAACAATTCAACAATTATTTCGTAAGCATTTTTAACTGCATTGTTATATAATATAATTGTAACTATATATGTACTAATTGATAAATTATCGATGGCCACAGGACCTGAAGATGGGAGCGACGCGCTCCCGAAACGTCGACGAAATAATATAAAATTTTTTTTGTTTCTACTGGCTGCCCTGCTCATAGATTTCCTTATTAAAAAAACACGAGTAGTAAGAAATAAAGAAAGAGCAAATGCACCTATTTTATTTCGTTTATTATGCACT
>JAKCPI010029468.1:0-15534 GCA_023213315.1 Euborellia annulipes | reverse complement strand
TTGAAAGAGCATCTAAAAATAATTGATTTTTGAATTTTAATCAAAAATCGTTAGAGCGAATTTTGAGAAAATCAAAAAAACTGAAAAAGTACATCAGTAAAGTACTAGTACTCTTTGGCCGATTTTGATTAAAAGCTTATTTTTCCGGTCCCGGGGGGTGTTTAATTTAAATATAAAATTTCAGCCTCATAGCTCAATTCCTTCATGCTTAAAATTGAACACACACCCACCCACCCACCACACACACACCCACCCACCCACAGACAGACCATGTCGCGAAAACCACTTTTTTGGATTCAGGGGACCTCAAAACGTGAAAATCCATCAAAATCTCGACATCGAATTTTTGACATGAATCTAATACTTTCTCTCTATATATATATTACATATATACATAGGTAAGAGAAAGTAAAAAATCAATAAATTTTAAGAACGCCTTAAGATAGGCAACTCCAGTTAACAGAAATGTATATTTGGATATCTCTCGCAGGCGAAAAAGATAATTTTACATTTTATTACCTCTACCTGCCGGCTGCCCGCCTTCGGTCTTTTTACAAATAGAATTTTCGGACGAAGATATTTACTTTAAACAAAAAAAATCGAAAATAAATTTTAAGAACGCCTTAAGATAGGCAACCAGTTAACAGAAATGTATATTTGGATATCTCTCGCAGGCGAAAAGATAATTTTACATTTTATTACCTCTACCTGCCGGCTGCCCGCCTTCGGTCTTTTTACAAATAGGAATTTTCGGACGAAGATATTTACTTTAAATAAAAAAATCAATAAATTTTAAGAACGCCTTAAGATAGGCAACCAGTTAACAGAAATGTATATTTCTGATATCTCTCGCAGGCGAAAAGAATAATTTTTACATTTTATTACCTCTACCTGCCGGCTGCCCGCCTTCGGTCTTTGCAGTGATGGCTAAATAGATTTTTCGGACGAAGATATTTACTTTAAATAAAAAAAAATCAATAAATTTTAAGAACGCCTTAAGATAGGCAACCAGTTAACAGAAATGTATATTTGGATATCTCTCGCAGGCGAAAAGATAATTTTACATTTTATTACCTCTACCTGCCGGCTGCCCGCCTTCGGTCTTTTTACAAATAGAATTTTCGGACGAAGATATTTACTTTAAATAAAAAAAAATCAATAAATTTTAAGAACGCCTTAAGATAGGCAACCAGTTAACAGAAATGTATATTTGGATATCTCTCGCAGGCGAAAAGATAATTTTACATTTTATTACCTCTACCTGCCGGCTGCCCGCCTTCGGTCTTTTTACAAATAGAATTTTCGGACGAAGATATTTACTTTAAATAAAAAAAATCAATAAATTTTAAGAACGCCTTAAGATAGGCAACCAGTTAACAGAAATGTATATTTGGATATCTCTCGCAGGCGAAAAGATAATTTTACATTTTATTACCCCTACCTGCCGGCTGCCCGCCTTCGGCGGGCTTCGCGGCCTCCCGCCAGCTGGCTCGGGCCCGCCTGCGGCGGACTCTAGCCTTTTCTTAATTATGAGAAGCGGGCTGGCGTCTAGACAGGGAGACTACGCCACCCAGAACCCCACTCCAGCTGGCTCGGGCCCGCCTACAGCAGACCCTCGCCTTTTCTGCATCATCCTCACCGCTCAAGGATCAAAATGAGCCATCGCTCATGTCTCTATGCCTAATGGCTGCTGAGAACCGAGTGTAACACACTCACACACACACACACACACACACACATTCGTCGTTTATATATAGTATATAGATATAGTTATGGACCCTGTTATGCAATGGTGTGTCAAAGACCAAAAAATTCAAAATTGAGTTAAGCACGGAATATTGTTCCAAATGCTATAATTAATAGTATTTTTTATGAAATATGTCCTAAAAAAATTTATATTTAATGTTACTTGCACAATTGACAACAAAAATTATATATAATCCAATGAAAACAAAAAAATTTAATGTTGATTTTCTCAAAACTCGATGTTTGGTCTTTGACACACCATTGCATAACAGGGTCCATATATAACTTAGGCCTATCGTATATAAATGTGGAGAGAGAGAAAGTATTGGATTCATGTCAAAAAAGTGATGCCGAGATTTTGATGGATATATACGTTTTGAGGTCCCCTCATTTTGCCATTGAAATATTCTGAAGACCACTTTACTCTTTTACTTCATAGGAAGGATAGGAGAAATGGTTGCCATGGTAACAAAATAAAAATATTTTCCCATACTTTATACATTTTGCCCACGGGCTAACGTAGTTGGTAGCGTGCCTACCTTCTATACCTAACGTCGCGGGTTCGGACCCCAGGCAGTCCAAAGATTTTATTTAAGGCATTTGGATACCAAATGACTTAAATAAAAATGCCTGGACTCCCAATTGATATATTAAACATACTGAGTATCGTTAAAAGTCTTAAATGGCCTCAGTTGCCGAAAAGACTGCGAATGTGTGAATGAGAAAAAAAGTGTGAATATTTTTTTATATATAAAAAAAAAAAAATACATTTTACATCTAAAATTCTAATATATCGGCGGAAACTAAATATATCTCAACACAAAAAATCTGGCGTGACAAGCACACCAGATTTTTTAGAATAAAATTCATGTAAATCAATTATTATTTAATGATCTTTTAAAAAGTATATCAGTAATATTTTGTGAAAATTATTTGAAGTACTTTGATGATATAATTCAGTTTTTATTATTTTTATTAATTTGATGAATATAATAAAAAAAGAAAATAATTTTATTGATTTTTTTTTTTTTTAATTTTATTTCTGTCTTTAATTCCGAGAAACGGATGATGTCACTCATTGTTTGTTGCCTAGATGGAGACACCATCCAGGTCCTTTATCTGACCATCATTTAAAATTTTTAAAAATTTGAAATTAAGCTGCTATGGGAAACAAAATATATCTCGACACAAAAAATCTGGTGTGTCCAGCATGGTGCACAACTTTCTCTTACCGAGGGTAAGAGAAAGTTGTGTCCTGTCACACCAGATTTTTCATTTAACTCTTTACTTTCTCTTACCTCTATATATGTTAATATTTATAGAAAGTATTGGATTCATGTCAAAAATTTGATGTCTAGATTTTGATGAATATTACAGGTTTTGAGGCCCTAACTCGATAGATGTAATCGAGAATTTTATCGTTTTATTAATAGAACACTCACACCAGCTCATTTTTTAACCAAGATAAAATATCTTGAAATATTAAAGAATGAGAAAATTCATTGACAGATAATTTAATTAAACCTGTTTAATGATTAAAACTCGAATTAATAGATTAAAAAGAAAAGTACACCTTATTCAGCATTGAATGTAGGCCTAATGGATAGGAGGTTATGGACTAGCAGGCAATGAACCTTTAAAATTAATTAAAAAATGGAAATTAAAAAACAAAATATTAATAATTACCTAGTTGATATATTATCCAAGTGTTTGGAGAATGGGAAAACACTAAACACATAAAATATTACACAAAATAAACGAAAATATTACACACTACACGAACGTACGCGAAGAGATAAAAAGGCGGTTCACCACTGATGATTGCGTCACAGTTCACAAGATGGCGCTCTTTGTTAAAAAAATTTAAAAAAGTTTTAAATAATCTTTTTTTCAATTTTATTTTGTAAAATCATTGCTTTGATGTTGTATTATGTGGGATGGTCCAGTACCCCAAGCCTGAATAAAAAAAATGATTTTCAATAGATAATTCTAGGTTTATATAAAAAAAAAGATATAATTTTTGAAAAATTTTTCCTATTTTTAATCCAAAATTATTAGGTGACATACAGTAGTGATTATTTTTATAATATTGTTAAAATCATTTTTTGATTATAAGTCAAATTAAAACTCACACGACCAAAAATTATGAATTATTTAAATTAAAAAATAAAACCTCAAAAATGATATTAATTTGATTAAAAAAAAAAAAAACTGACCATAGATAGTGAAATAAAAATTTATTAAGTGGGAGGAATGTGTTTTACCTATATATTTGTAGTAAAATGGATTAATCGCAAAATAAAACAAATTTTAAATATCGGAAATTTTTATTTATTATTATTTTAATAAAAAAGACTTACAAAAAATCTTACAAAAGCAAAAATTAAATCCCATGCGACAAAAATTATTTAAATTGAATTGGCTACCATTCAATTTAAATGAATAGGTCTAAATGGCCTCCAATGCCGAAAAAGACCTTAAATAAAAAAAACAAAAACCTACCCCACTGGCAAAATTGCATTAATCCGCCTCGGGCAAAAATGCATATATTATAAGAAAATTAGTTCATAATAATGGAATTATGCAAATTAACAAGGTTTTATTTGTTACTGTTTATAAATTAACTTTCTGTACAATGTTTTTTTTACATTTCGTTTTATAGAGAAAAAAGCGCGTCGAATATATTTTTTTTTTGTTTTAATTTATAGTCTTTTCGGTTGCTTGGGCCATTAAGACTTTACAATATATATATATACCTAATATAAGAAATGGTTTTTACGGATGGCTTCAACAGCCTTCTTCCTCTGGGCCACCCAAATAGAGATTGGCAGTGATTGATTAAAACGATCTTAGTGGCTTTTTGTTCTTTTTTTACCAACAAATAGTAGGAAAGATGTTCAGTCATTTCGTGATCTTAAGGAGCTTTCTAGTGAAGGTACAGTGAGGGCCAATATTAAGTCCAACCCATGCGTTTTCTACTTGTGATTATTTCATTGTTTTTATAAAAGAAAATGAAAAACTTTATTGGAAATTTTCTAGGTTTGAACCATGAAAGTTTCCATTAAAAAATATATAATATTTTTTAAAAAACAATGAAATAATCACAAGTAGAAAACGCATGGGTGGGACTTAATATTGTCCCTCACTGTACAATCAGTCAAAACCAGTTTGAAAAACTGTTTAACATGTTAAATCGGAATAGAGCCTTAAAGAAGAGAAAGCCCATCGGCATTAATGATCAATCACATTTTTGAATAGCCAATCCAGGACCTATCAGAGGGAGAGGGAGGGCGAGAGGAACTTCTGTCCCGTGTCTTGTAATATGGGACTGAACTTGGCAACTTGATTAAAAAATATAGGGAAAAGCAATGTGGAAAGAAATTTAAATCGACAAAAAGGGCGAGTAGAAAAATTTATTTTATATTTTACTGTGCTTTCCACTAGAGGCTTTTTTTTTTGATAAATGTCTGAAAAATCCTGGTTATGACTCATCTCCAGTGAAGTTTTTCAGGAATTAAAATTTGATGGCCCTCGGGGCTTGGTGTAGGGATTAGCGTGCTAGCTTCGTATACCAAAAGTCGCTGTTTGTACCCAAGGCAATCCGATAATTTAATTTAAGCCATTTGGATGCCAAGTGGCTTAAATAAGAATGCCTGGACCCCAATAGATATATTAAACATACGAGTATCGTTTAAAATCTTAAATGGCCTAAGTTGCCGAAAAGACTGTGTGTATGTGTGTGTGAATGTGAGTGTGAATGAGAAAAAAGTGTGAGTGTTTAAAAAAAAAAAATTTGATGAAAATTGAACACGATAGGTTTGGTTTTTGACAGAGAATTTCCTATTTAGCCATTTTTCACATCTTGTTAAGTTTTTTAAGACGACATATGATCTTCTTCACTTCCATTGTAGCGTCCAAAGTCTTTGAGCATCATGCGATCATCCTCTTTAAGGATTTGAACATTTAAACCATATTTTAACTTGTATTTGATAAAGGTCCTTCGACAAAAATCTCGTACAGATCTCGAAATGACAGCGTAGCTTTCCATCTTTTTTCAAAGATATAGAGTTATAGATTTTCTATTTTATAGATCTATAAACAGAAAAGAATGAGTTTATTAAGTATTCAAGGATAAAAGCTTTGCATATATATATATATATATATATATAGAAATTAGAAAGATCAAGTACACGAGCAGCCAAAAACAAAGCTTTTGGATGCCAAAAGTCGAAAGAGACGTTTCATTTATTTGATCATCTTTAGTCCTTATGGGCTTAAATATAATTAGGCACAAAGTTGTCATTATTCTTGATGCACAAAAGTCCGAAAACATGTATATTTTTTTAAAAAGGGCGAGTGTTTAAGTGAACGTGAAGGTCTAATTGAGAGTTTAAAAAAATATACATATGCACGAATCTATGTGGATCAAGAATAATGACAACTTTGTACCTAACTATTATATATATATAAAAGCCCATAAGAACTTAAGACAAATAAATTTCGTCCGAAATGTCTCCTTCGGCATTTGGCATCCAAAGGCTTTGTTTTTTGCTGTTACTTGCTCTTCCTAATTTCTAACAACCCACTTTTCTCCAAATTATATATATATTTGGTATCTAAATGGCTTTGGAAGCAAAATGCTCGCTAGCAAAACATTTTGCTCGATCAGTTAAAGATGGCCCAAAAGATTTAGGCCAAATGCCTTATTTTTGTTATTGTGATAGTTTTATTGAGTCCTGGGATACCTACTTTGGCTTAAATCTTAATCTTCTTATCACAAAAAATATTTATGTTAATATGGGCCAAAGCTAAATATACTTGTCTACTTAATCTCCGAGTCTAAACCCACTACATATCTTTATTCTTTGTTGATATAATTTCCTTTGCTGCTAATTGTATTTAATGATTTCGACTTAGCTTAAATGAATGAGTACCAAAATTAAAGCACACCCGTTTTCCATGATTTATTGTTTTTATTAAAGAAATGGAAGATTGAAAAATACAATGAAATAATCACATGAGAAACATGGAATATTTTAACTTTGGTACTCACTGTTTACTGACTTATAGTAAATATTGTCTCAACTAATTCTGATCCTATCAATGAGATTTCAATAGCCAGGTGCTCCAAAACTTTTTTTTTAAGCTCTGAATTCCCATTAAATTTAATATTCAATAATTCATCATGAATGCATTTTCAAAAACAAAGCAAAAAATATTCCTCAAGGAAATTTATCAAGTGTCACATGCTGGCTCGGAATAATTGACTAAATAATCAATCGTAGTAGGTTCATGTTGCCCCTCTTTTCTCCCCCCGGGTTTTTTAGTGAGGTCAAATGGACAAGAGTGCTTGGCTGGAATCCAGCTTTGCCCGAAAACACCACACCAGAGTGGGGGGACGGTCAGACAGACGTACAGACTTACTGACGTTCCGATATCACCCGGGAGTGAAGAAGAAGCTTAATTGGAGCTCACTAGGCTGGAAGTAATCTCTTTTCTCTCCCTCTCTCGATATATACATTCCATTAAAAAAAAAAAATTCAATTAATTTTTCATTTGCTCAGTTTATCAATCGGAAATAACGATTCGATTCTTAAAGCTTAGATTGGGATTTATTTATAGACACTGAATGATTCTTCAAGAAAAAAAGAGATCATAGGATCCAAGTTAAATTAAAAAAATAATTAAAAATTAGTAATAACTTCTTCAAAATGACTGGCAAGCTAACTTATGACCATTTCTACAAAAACCGAGAACTCTACCTGAGTACTAGGCCCCTGGATCATTTAGATAGTTAACTATACATGAAACAACCACCTAGTTATCTTGTTAAGGCTGAACGCACACCGATCGAGCAAAAACGTTTTCGTTCGGTGTGCGTTGGCATCGAGCAAAACGTTTTGGCCTTGGACAAAACATACACCCCTCCCCCCCCTCCGGGAATTCAGAGCTTAAAAAAAAGTTTTGGAGCACCTGGCTATTGAAATCTCATTGGTAGGATCAGAATTAGTTGAGACAATATTTATTATAAGTCAGTAAACAATGAGTACCAAAGTTAAAATATTTCATGTTTCTCATGTGATTATTTCATTGTATTTTTCAATCTTCCGTTTTCTTTAATAAAAACAATGAATCATGAAAAACAGGCTTTAATTTTGGTACTCACTCATATAAGGTAAGTCGAAATCATTAAATACAATTAACAGCAAAAGAAATTATATCAACAAAGAATAAAGATATGTAGTGGGTTTAGACTCGGAGATTAAGTAGACAAGTATATTTAGCTTAGGCCCATATTAACATAAATATTTTTTGTGATAAGAAGATTAAGATGTAAGCCAAAGTAGGTATCCCAGGACTCAATAAAACTATCACAATAACAAAAATAAGGCATTTGGCCTAAATCTTTTGGGCCATTTTCAATTAATGGAAATTAAACACAATATAAATATTTTAGAAACAGGTGATCAAGCTTGTATAATAAAAAATTTGTCTGTCTTAAATTATACAGGGTCTGCGCCCAAGAATCAGAGATGAACAATCATCTCTCTGATCCCTGGAAGTTTATTTGAATCTGGTGCATTTTACTTTGGGCGACATCTCTATCTTCATAATTGTATCCCATACGAGTAAGAAAAATGTTTTATTAAATTTTATCAATAATTTATAATTCCCCCTGTCGCTAAAGAGAATGGGTTCGAACCCCTGCCAGTAATATGCAATATATACTGTATATCAAAGGTGCTCTGTTAGGCTGAACGCACACCAATTGAGCAAAACGCTCAATGGCAAAACATTTTATTTAATGATGTCGAATCATGTCCAATTGTGTTTTGTCTCATTGGTGTGCGTTGACCCATAGAAAAGCACTGAAAAAAACAGTTTTAGGCAAAAACGTTTTGTTCTAAAACGTTTTTGCTCAATTGGTGTGCGTTCAGCCTTAGTAACTATCAACTAATACAATTTTAATAATTTACAGGTCGCACAAAAAACTGTTTTGTTTACAATTAACATAACACAAATTTGTCTTTTCATTCGTTGATATTAATAGAAAATCATTTTTTTTTATTACTTGGAGATAATTTAATCTATCCATTGAGAAAAGCGCAAAGAATGGATGGCATCTTACTTGTTAGTCAAATTTCGGTAAAATTGCGATGTACGTATAGTTTAGGGTTGGTAGATTCGGAGGCTTTCGATTTTAAAATCGAAATCAAATAATTAATTTTGAAACAAATCAATTTTTGCCTAAAAAATGGATTTTTAATCGATTTTCGATTTTTTTTTTCAAAAAATTTTGCTTTGTGCCCATAAATTGATTTTAAGGTTCTGCTCACGATTTTCAAGCAGTTTGTGATTTCTGATGCGCAAATCAATTTAAGGACAAATACAACATATACAAAATAACTTATTTGTTTGTAACAAGAGCCTTGTTTGAAAAAGATGGAATTTTTTCAACCAATGCTCAAATATACTGTTCATTAGCCAGTCAATATAACGTTTAAAATAGCAAATTCGCGAGATATGTTTGTGCTTAAGATTGGGCAAAATTGGACCCCCTGGAGTCAAAACAGGACCTTCACACTTATTTAGTCTTTATAACTTGTAAGTTTTAACAAACCCAGAGAACCAAATATCAGCTTCTATATTTCTTAAAAAGACCCACATGTCTAAATGTGGACCTGATATGAGTAAAATCGAAAATCGACCGCCAAAAATCAATTTTTTTAAAACACTGAATCAATTTCGATTAATATAATTAGATATTACTTCATGTACCCGAAAAAAGATATAAGGGTGTGCCGCCGGGAGTTGAACCACGGATCCACCGATTTGCGCTCAGTGTGCCCTTACCACACCACTGAGCGCAAATCGGTGGATCCGTGGTTCAACTCCCGGCGGCACACCCTTATATCTTTTTTTCGGGTACATGAAGTAATATCTAATTATATAAATCTCCGTTTCGCGGCTTACCTACGCGATGTATATAATATCTTAAATATTATATATAATTTCTTATTTATAAATTTCGATTAAAATCGAAATCGAATCGACCAACCCTAGTATAGTCAGAGCACCGTCTAAATATTTATTCATATTTCTCAGACCAAGGCAATCGGTTTGGTAATTGAGAGCTTAATTTTTCAGCCATCAGACATCCTTTTATTTTGTAAATATTTCAAAGCACTTGTATCACAGGGACGTTATTTGAGGTGGATAGAGGGGATCATTTGCCTTACGATGGGCGTATCCAGCTCAAAACGAAAGGGTGGGCAACTTTTCTAATATCCATTTTATTATTTTATTAAATGCTACAATCTAACTGGAGGTAGAGGATTTTTTGTTTTTTATTTTAATTTCAAGTTTAGAAGGAGGGGGGAGGCAGCTTCCCTCCCTTGCTCCCTCTGAATACTGTCATGTGCCTTACGCAAGATTTTAAAAAAATTAATCAAAAACGTACTATTTTTTAAATTAACGTTTAATTTATTAATAGTTTAAATAAAATTAAATAAGCAAAAAGTGAAAAGACTTCACTGATACATGATCTTCAATGTTGTGAGGATAGAGAAAGTGGGTTTCGTCCAAAAAAAATGTTGCATAGGGCATAAATTTCACATTTGTGTATGGTTTAGTGACTGACAGCTTGGCGTTTTGTGTAGAAGCCCTCCTTCACTATCCTCAGGGCAAGTGGGGTAACTTTTATTAAAAAAATGCTTAAATATTAATATAATTCATTTTTTTTTTTCATTACTTTTCTTTTACAAACAAAAATTTAGAAATACCCGTATATATGTATATAGATTTGAAAAATTTCGGGAGGGGGGGGGGGGGACCGGGACCCCAGGGGCTGCTAAAATACGTTACGCCACTGTTCAGGGCAATTAAGATGCCTGTTATTAGCTTCGAAATATTTGCCAAATAAAAGGGCGTCAGGTGGAGCCATAGGATCTACATATTTCTAATTCTTCGAATCCCAGCCTCTTACAAATATTTCTTCCTATATTATATTATATATATATATATATATAAAACGATGTGCCCGGTAGAGTTAGAGCAATGCATCAAACATAAGTATATAACGTTATAATGATCGTGGTATTATTAAATAAAAAGGAAAGGAAAAAACTACGACTGTCTACTTTGACATGATGAAGGTCGGCAACACAAACGAAATGAAATGTTGGATAAAATATATAGATGAAGAGCTTTCAATTACCAGACCTATTGTGTTAGTCTGAGCAATACTTATATAGATGAGAGATTTTCTTGCGAATTAACTTGATTATCCTGATGATGATGTGTGTGGTAATTTTCTTTTTTCAGGATCTGGCTAGACGAATGTATTTGCGCAATTAGTTAGCAGTTTCGGCCACAATGCGATGTTCAAACCTACAAACATACATTTACATTATTATTATTATTATTATTATTAGCATGCGAAACCTTCAACTAAATCAACTTGTATCATTAATGTAATATCATACATGACAAAATTAAGTTAATAAACTATAACTATAACTTGTTTTTGTTTTTTATTTAAAAGACTGCTCTATAGCAAAATTGTTTCTTAATTGCAATTAGATAGATACGTAGGACTTATAGCTGGTAGTTCAATCAGGATATGTGAAAAGGTGAAGAAATTCTGCAGCTAGGTGTATTTCATTATTTTATTCCCACCAAAATGTCAACGTGGTGGGAATAAAATAATGAAATACAACTAGCTGCAGAATTTCTTCTCCTTTTCACCTATCCTTAATTGCAATTATTAATCGTAAGGAAGGTAGATGTGGAGCCAGGAGAATAAAAAATTATTTAAATTCTTTTGGTCGACGTTTCGGGACCTCAATCTGCCCCGAAGTCAACCTAAATTAAACACAGACACGATCACACACCCAATCTAAATCTCAGGAACAAACCCAACCCCTAACACATCCACTAACCAAACCCCTTAGTCAACTTAAACAGAACACAAACACAATTACACACACCATCCAACCTTCCTCGAGTTCTCCGAGACCAAACCACCCCTCTGAGGCATCTGAGGCATCCATCAAATTGACCTGGGGACCAGCAAGACTGCGACCCCGTAAACAAATCACCCCAACAATTCCCCCCTAATCCCATACTCTTGAAAATGGCTCCAAAAAAAAGAGCCGAAACGTCGAGTAAACCTCAACATCACACGCGACTTAACCTGAGAAAACTTATCTTCGCATATATATATATAGTCAAAAGAATTCCTTCATTGTGTTCTTGAGCGTTCATGCGAAAGTGTGTCGCTAAAATTGTATATATTTCGTTTATTCTCACCAACCGGCTCTGAAGACAGCCCGAAATGTCAGCCTGGCACGGCTTTATAATAAAATAAATTGGACTGCCAAAAGTCTTGAAGTTCAGCCTCAACAATTAAATAGATGGAATATAAATATGTCAATCTAAATTATTCTATCAAGAGTTATTAATAAAATTTTTTTATCCATTTTCATCCGTTTAATGTTTTTATTTTATTTATTTTTTTTGTAACAATTCATAATGAAGCCTTTGCAAAATGCATATCTCTGATCCCAGGGTCTATGAAATAAAAATTCCCTGTGCTCGTCCATAAATCCCTAAGGACGTAGCGCAAGTCACGTCCCTGCCGTCTGTTTGTGTGCATCTGGAAAACAGGGACATGTGGTGGCAACACCTGCACCTCAAGGGGCTTTCTTTCATTGCACCATCACGGGGAGAAGGCTTTTTTTTATATTTTTTTTTTTTTTTTTTTTGCTACGACTCCCAGTCGCAATTCGTTCGTTCGAGTGTCATATGAAATGACATTGTCCTCTGAGGCAGCCGAAATGAACTTTTCTCACTGCCGGCTGTCCACTAACTTCCATGACGGCTATCAAAAAAATTTTATTTCAGTTATATGGTTAATAAAAAAACATTACGTTTTAAAGAAAAAAAAAAATAATAAAAATATCTAGATATCTAATTTTTTTTTAAATTTTATATATTTATTATACATATTGAATAAACAGTATATATATATACTAACTGGCCAAAGGTAATTGGACAATAAGCCATGTTCAATGGCTTCAATTGTCCCAATCCTAGATTGGTTAATATTATGTTTTCGACTGAGCAATTCATAGAAAAGTAGGAGAGATTTTTAAAATAAAGTAAGAGCAATATTAAAGCACCTCCATGGGGTTTAATCGTTTGATTATTTAATTGTTTTTATGAAAAAAAGTTGGTTGGGCAAAATTTCTCTTGGCGTTACCAGAAATCTTAAAACCCTAGTCGATCAGAAACGATAATGATCTGAAAATTTATTTTATAAAATAATGTTAGTATTTTTTTGGCTTCTGTGGCTATTGAACTTTTACAAATATATACTAGAGAAAAATACAAAGACCTATAGTTTCCGACCCGACATCAACAGCCTAGTTCCTCTGGGCTTCCTAGCAGGAGAGGTGCTTGAATTTGTATGTTTAACAATAACTCCTAAGAACTATTTTCAATATATTAAAATTGTCTTTACATTAGAGATTACTCTTACAAATAAAGAGCAATCTTTTGGTAAATTACCTCTTTCATTTCCTGGATTTCTGAAGTGAGTGTCAAATAATTTAAATTAACACACATCAGAATAACAAATATGCAGAATCTTCAAGGATTTTGAAGATTGAGGACGTGTTAAATTAATTTTCAAATTCAGCACACACGACTTGTTAGTTAAGAGCATCTCATATTCTTCGTAACAAAAATGTTGTTGACCAGTGTGGATTGTCAAACACCTGGAAAACAAACAAATAAATAAATAAGCTTATATTTTTTTAAAAATAAATTAAGATTTACAAATGACAGTAAAAGTGGATTAACAAGAGTTTTATCCTGAGAAATTACTTGTTATTCAAGAATGTTGTGCTGAAGATAAAGAAAAGATATTTTTTATTTAGGATTCTGTCAAATATTTTCAAATATTGTTCGGTCATGATTTGATCATTATCAGGGATAAAAATAATATTAAAGCATGCCTACATAACAAGTAATTTAACAGGATACATTGGTTGTCAAAATATGATTGTGAATATTTATAAAAATAATTAATAATTTACAAAACAAACAGGAGGCTAAATAACACCCCCACAGCAGGTCAAGGGGTGCAGAGACCCGGGCGCATAAAAAGTATATAAAATAATTTAAAAAATAAAATGTGGTAAACCATTATTATCAAAATAAAATTCATTAAAATATCTTAAAAAACGGGTATTATGAGCTATTTTTTCAAAAAATGTCATCAGTTTTGCCCCATCATGGAAAAAAATAAATTTTAATAGAAAATTGGCTCTAAAGTGGCTAGTTTTGAATTTTCTGGATTTTTTTAAGGCGCCACCCCTTAAAAATATGCAGATAGTTCCAATACATTCCAGTTCCAGTACAATCTGAGGTGATTTTAGTGGTGCAAAATACGGCTAAAACTTTACAAAAATCGAAATTTTTCAGTTTTTTAAATTTGGACACCACTAAAATTTTTTTATCATCCCTGAATCCAAAAATCGTGTATTCACAATATTCTCAAGTTATTTTAATTTTCCAAAAATCATTCGCTCATGCAAAAGGGCCCTAATTTGATAAATATTTTTTAAAATAATAAAATGTATTTAAATTTTAAATTTTTTTTTTGAGGTGGGGGCGACATTCTTGTACCTGCGGGGTGAGGGCGCAAGTCAATGTAGTCACGCCTCTGCGAACAAATGAGTTATAGAAAAAAAGAAAGAATATAAACAAGAGAAAAAAAGATTTTAATTTAAATTAATTTAAAATCTTCAAGTCTTTTGTTGGTATTTTCTTGTTTTTTTTATTTCTTATTTATTAAATTATTGTGTAGAGTGGCGTTTTTCTTCTTAAAAAAAAAAAAAAGATAAAACTAAAACAAAATAAAAAAAAAAAATAATTCAAGCCAGGATATCCATCGAGCAATCTCTTGTTTAACTTCTTTATTAAATAGTATAAAACGCCCAGGGGAGGCTACCCTGCGAAATAATTAAGGGCCGCGCTTTCAACAGAGCTAGCTGCTTCTCCTGATAATCTAATATCTTTTTAGGTAGAAAATTCAATTAGTCCGCTATACAATTTTCTTTTGTTTTTAAAATTGTAAACGACAGTATTTTTTGATGTTTTATAACATTTCATTACTCGTGACTTGGTGTGTTTGAATAAAATTTCAAAGGAAAAAAAAAAAAAAATTAATTCTTTTTAAGGTGAAATACATAAATAAATGAATAAATTATAAACTGACGTGGCCAGGAGAAATCCTACCGTTTTTTTTTTAAGCCTGCAAAGTATAGGGGAAATTTGATTGAACGGATATTTCATATTTTAGTCATTAATTCCAACTTGCTGATTGATCACCTGGATATTTTCCCAAAAGTTTTTGCATGGATATCTATTAATAAGCAACATTTATGGCAATTTAAACTATCAAAGGCCATTGATTTAATTACAAACGAATTATGAAAAATGAACCTTTGAAATAATAAATTGATAAATAAAAAAATCTGGTGTGACTGATCGAAGAGCACACAACTTCCGTAAATGAAAGTCGTGTTCTGTACATGTCACACCAGATTTTTTTGTCACTATCTTTAGTTTCTGCTAATATATTAGAATTGAAGATGTAAAATTTATAAACATGTGAAAATATTTATATTTTGTTGCCAATTCTGCTATCTTTCCCATGAAGTACAAAGAGTAAAGTGTGCTTCCAAATATTTCAAGAGCAAAATGAGAATGTACAGTGAG
>JAKCPI010029467.1:0-41998 GCA_023213315.1 Euborellia annulipes | reverse complement strand
TATATATATATGAAATATATAAAGTATTGCGATCATGTCAAAAATTCGATGTCGAGATTTTGATGGATATATTGCAAAAATTTCGTTTTCTGCCCTGAATGAGGCTCGAAAAAAAGGTTGCGACGGGGCCCAGCTAAAATACGTTATACTGGGTATACAACTGTAAAAGTAAATTTTATGTAGTCTATATGTTCCAAAATTTTTATTATTTTGAATAGCCTAAATTCAAAAAACCTTTTTTTTAATTATTTATAATTTTTTCAATTTTCGATTGAAAAATCAAAAACATCCCCGGACCGGGTAAAATTATATATCGGGTCGGGTTTGGACACCCTCTGACCTAAAGCATTAATTTAAAAAAAATATTTTTTCATGACTTCAAGAAACAACAAGTTTCTCTTTCAATTGTGTTAAGAGTAATAAATGATAAATTAAACAATAATTTGCATTTTTTTTAGCAGATGCTAAAAGTAATAAAATTAAATCCGGCTTGGCCTAGGTTAGTTCTTAAAAGAACAAGGTCACTCTCGAGAACCCTCACCTTCAATTATTTATTTTTTTTAATTAATTTTTTAAAGCCCTTCTTTGCTCTGTCCCCAGGGGATTGTTCAGTCTGTCGTGAATGTAAGCCATCGAAAGCTGCCCATTGGCCGCGATGTTGCCAAGTAGCCGGTCGTTGTTGCACGCAGCTCGCGTCTGCATGTTGGAATTGCAATGTCCCGAATCTCAACCGGTTCTGCAATAAGGCGTTTAAACGATGCTTCTCCGAAGAATCTACTAGCAAAAATTGAACAACCCGATTTCAATTCAACATATAGAAAAAAAAAAAAAAAAAAACAAGTGCCAAAACAACAAGCAACGCCCGATTACTCTATAATAATAATTTCCTGGTGAATAAAAACGAAAATCTCAATGCGATGAGATCAGCATTAGACAGTTAACGAGACATTCTAGGTGAAAGTATCATATCTATGTCAATTATTCATTCAAGTTGAAGGACAGATGAGATCAAAGTCTAAGTTATTTTAAATCACTTCTATTTTAATGGAGTCATTAATTTATTTTTAAGAATTAACATTTATATATATATATATATATATATATAAATATGCAAATTAATAATTATTTAAAAGAACTATCCTCCAGCAGTTCATAAACTATGGAAAGTGTATAATAGGTGAAATTTTCGGGAAATAGAGGTATGTTTTTTAAGGGGAGAGTCTCGAAAAAGCGTTATTAGCCGATTCAGAAGCTGGTTACTTTAGGAGGCAAGAGATGGTGGTAGTTCTGCCCATAGAGAAACGTGCATTATAGTCCATTTCAATGGAAAGGTTCCAGCAAATTAAAGATATAGACCAAATTTTTTTAAAATATTTTTTATTTAATGTGATTAATCTAAATTTTTTTTTTTTTCGAAAATTAGCTTTAATTTAAAAAAAAAATTGACATCGATAGCTTCAAAATTGTGGCTGCTGGAACCTCTCAAAATCTGCACCTCGAGACGCGTACCTTAAAGGAAAAACTACATTATTTTTACTTTTTATACACTTTGTTCAAACATTTGTTATATCGTACAGTGAGGAACAATATTATGTCCCACCCATGCGTTTTCTACTGGTGTTTATTTCATTGTTTTTAAAAAAATATTATATATTTTTTTAAAGGTAACTTTCATGGTTCAAACCTAGAAAATTTCCAATAAAGATTTTCATTTTTTTTATAAAACAATTAAATAATCACAAGTAGAAAACGCATGGGTGGGACTTAATATTGTCCCTCACTGTACATCTGAGTTCTGAATACCTTGTCGCATGCGATAGTCCATTGAATTTTTCAACTCAGCACAATAAATTCTCAAACAAATCCGACGAACGATCCCAGAATAAAAGGCGAGGTCTGTTACGAAAAGGAATATTGCTATTCTATAACAATGGTAGATGCGATCCAAGGTCTGATCAAGGCCTTTTATAGCCCGGTAAAAAATAAAGGGGATTGTGTGACTAGTCTCGCGGGAACCTCTCTGCAGTAAGATAACACAACCTTAGTTTGATATGACAAATGATTGAACAAAGAAACTATGTAAAAAATATGTAAAATCCAGTTTTTTTTTTGTCTAAATATCAGGGATTTCTAAACTTTATTTCGGCGCCCTTAATAAGTTTAAAAACCTGAAAATTTTCACGGCTATATCGACGCTCTCATTAGAAAAGTGTTCAACTCCACTTTTTTCGAAAATCATTTTTTTGTATTTTCTGTTGAAAAATATCATTCTCCTTATGTCCTGAACTGGGTAAGAGCGTAAATCTCAATTTTTCTGTTCGAAAAGTTGCCGCACGAAAAGTGTTTAACAGTGGCTCTAACAATGACAATGAAATGTTTTTCGGCTCTCCTGAAAAATAAACAAAAACGGAGTTAGGAGATAGGCACTTTACTAATTGTAAGTAGAACGTCGATATATATACTATATTAATATAATATATAGTTTTTCTTTTATAAAAAAACGGACCTTACTTAAAAAACACTCTCCCTTGAATAGGGAAAAATGAGCAGGGCAGCCAGCAGAAATAAAAAACTTTTATACTATTTCGTCGACGATTCGGGAACTCGTCGATCCCATCTTCAGGACGAAATAATTGTCGCAAGAGATGGAGAATTTTATGATGTGATTCCATTATACATTATAAAATTCTCCTTTTCTTTTTGAGAAAATTCATCCTGAAGATGGGAGTGACGCGTTCCCGAAAAGCTGACAAAATAATGTTTTTTTTTTATTTCTGCTGGCTGCCCTGCTTGCTCATTTTTCCCTATTCAACAATCACCACAACCATTTCTTTATTTAATATTGAACACTCTTCCATGTTAGATAAGAAAAGGGCTTACATACAATTATGAGGGTGGAAGAACAAGATTATTACTACCAACACGTTTGTCGGTAAACCAAGAGGAAACGTTTTGAATATGAACCTATCCTAAACTCTTAGAAAGAACAAACTTATATTTATATATTTTTCTAAATCGATGAATCTTGGATAGAGCTTATTAGCCTAATGGTATCCAAATACAGTACAGAATATGGTGGATTTGGTTCAAAATAAAAATTTTATTATTGCAATGTTTCGATAAAACAGTAGGAAGTAAAGAGGAGCTGTGGATTACGTATTTAATTATTATTTACGAAAAATATTAATGTTTGTTATGAATTGAATGAAAGGAAAGTAGGAAGAAGAATTATGAATTTATATGTATTTAAAAAAATAATTAAATATGTATGACAAGTGATTTTTTTTTTATTTGCACATAAAGATTTTTTTTTTGAAATCGTTTCTAATTATATAATATCTATTTAACAAACAGATCAGAATCTTAAAAGTATAATTCATAGGATATGGGAGGGTTTTCTGATTTTTTTTTTTTTCAGAATTATAGATTTCGAACTGTCAAACATGAAATGGGACAAAGGGGACAAGGGAGAGACGTCGAAATTTTTTTTTTTTTTTATAATTATTATTTATGATTTTTTTTTTCTTTTCAAATAGATTTCTACAAAATACTTGTAACATCTATAAATTGAGAAATTGAGTATTTTTTAAGGGAAGGAAAGGGGTGTTTGATCGTCTCTCTTAGAGAGTAAAGATAACAGAAAGACAATTTTTTTTTTTTCTATTAAAGGGAACAAAAAAACTGATACAAAAAGACTTGTTGAAATATTGCATACAAACATTCAAGCATTCATTCGAGTCTTCAAATTCTCCTTGACATTCATTATCGACGCTCTAGATATTAAATAATTTTGATAATAAGAACATTAAAATTACAGCAAAATTTTTGGCACAGAGTGTGAGAAAGGGAGATAGAAAGTGATTATGGTGGATAGATAGATGTGACGTTTTTTTTTTCTCTTATTATTTTTTTTTTTAAACAAAAGAATACCTAAGTAAAAAAATACAGAATTATGGAAGATCTTTTTTAATAAAAAATAGAGAGTTAAAAAATTTGTTTGATTACAACAATAAAAAAAAAACGTCACATTAATTATTTAAAATCTAATATATAGAGCGTCGAATTTTAATAATATATTCCCCTTATATTTAGATATTAAATGGTTCAGATGAGCATATCATTTAGCAAAAAATGGTCAATATCGATCGAGTCATTTTTTTTCTTCTATTGCTATAGTTTGAAAAACGGATTATAGAGAAACTCACATTTGTAACAAAAAATATATATAAGTTATGTATATTAAGGTTTTTTTTTTATACCAATGGAAATATGGACATTATATATAAATATATATTTGATACATCACATTATCTCGCATTAGCGCGGGCAGAAGAAATAACAAACAAGAAAATAAAAAGCAAGAAAAAAAAAAATAATACTCTATTATCTGTAAAAAAAAGTTAAAAAACTTTATAATAAAAAATAAGTGACTAGCTTGGGCGGTCATGTGAGTGTTTCTAGATAAATAATAGAAAAAAAAAATTATAATAATAAAAATTTGTATATATAATACATATATTTATAAAATATGTACAATGCCTAAGTGCTTTGCACAGAGGCGTTTGAAACATCACGGACCATCAATAAATTTGTAGCCCAGGCAATACTTAAGTTTTTAAGATTTTTTTTTTTATTACCAAGCTCACAAGCATTATTAATATAATAATTATTTATTTAACAACCGATTTTTTTTTATTCTCTAAAAAACAGAGAAAATTAAGTATTGAATACTTAAACTCTTTGTAAAGAAACAATAAATAATTTACATTTAAATGTTTTATATATATAGGTACTATAAAATGCTTTTCAAAAAGTCATTTATACTATTTTTTTTTTATATATAAAATTATACAAAAAATAAAGTGAAATTCCATTGCATTGTGTTATTTATTCAAAGAAAGTAAAGTATTTTAATTTATTTGTAGTTTGTATTATTATTATTATTATTATTATTATTGGGACCACATTTTGTATTAATTATTTATTAAAAATATAAATACTCTAAAACATTTCGACTGCTTATTCTGGAGTTGTTTCCAAGTACTGTGCACTTGCTCCGACTCAAGTGCAGTGGCGTAGCGAGCTTAACTCGCGCCCGGGGCACAATACCTTTTTAGCGCCCCCCCCCCTCCCATTCGAAAACCATATAATATTATTTGTAAAATATACTCGCAAATTAATAAATAAATAAAGTAAAATAAATAAAGTCATAGGCTCAAGCTAGGCTTTAAATTTGAGACAAAATTATCCACCATTTTTTTTTGTTTTGCGGACTATTTGGCGCCCCTTTGTAAGTAGCGCCCGGGGGTATGATGCTCCCCCCCCCCCCCTCGCTAGGCCACTGCTCAAGTGAACTGAAAATAAGCAGCCGAAACGTTGTACAGTATTTATATTTTTAATAATAATTAATAACAAAATGTGGTCTTTAATTAAAACTTCCCATAATAATATTTTAAAATAAGTTTGTTTAATGTTTTTATTTTTTTTTTAAATTTTTTATGAAGATTATTTTCAAAACAAAACAGCAATGATAAATCTAGAAAAAGCAATAATTATAAAATTTATTTTCATGATGAGCTCATCTACTTTAACATAATGGATAGGAATGTGTGACGATTTCCAAAATTCGCTTTATTTGTACTGAGAACGATTCTATTCACTCTGGGATCGAAATATCCACAAAATAAACTGATATTATGCTAACAATATATTTTTCTTGTCGAATGTCCAAAAGTAAATTTATATACTGGCTGCATATATCTCTATTTAAATATATATACGGATGTTTATATTACAAAATTTGGATTACATCAATCATCCCTTTACCGCTTTTTTAATTTTTTTTATCAACCTAGTTTGGAATGGACTTCAAATTAAGATGAGGAAAAAAATATATCAATCAGTTTTGCATAGAAATAAGAAAAGTTTAAATAAAATTTTTATTTTGAAACAAATCGTAAAGAAATGGATTTTCTAATTATTTTTTGGGACTAATTTGTTTGATTTGATGTTCTGAGACTTCTCTGCACTGCGACCTATATAGATCTATTGTGCTCCCCGAATCACTCTCCGGGATCAAGGCCCCTGGAGAGGATCATTCTAGGAATTGTTCATGCCCATCCCTCAGGCCCTAGGTGCCTGGAAGTGGAGGGGATTGTATTCCCATTGCCCCAGTAGAGACGATCGACTAGGTTGAATTTTTGCGGCAAGCCGGGTTCGAACTCGAGTACAATTTTACCTCGTATTACTAAGCCCCAGCTTATCCGATAAGCCACGTCGCCTCCTTAATTTCTGTTTACATTCTTTCTCCAGCCAATCAAACAACAAAACTTACAAAAACAAGAGAATATTGGACAAGGGGTTGGTAATCAAGTAAATTTTAAAGTTAGTTTTTAAAAAAATTTCTTAAGTTAAAAACACAAATCTATCTAATAAAGAACTATTTTCAAAATTTTAATTTTAATAAATTTAGAAAAAGTAAGAATTAGTTTTTTTCCCCTCTGTATTGGTATAAAAAATTAAAATGGACAAAACTGTCTGTTCATTATTTAAAGAGGCAAGATAGTTAGGAGAACTATATATAATAGTATATAATAATAAATATGAGCAGGATGGCAGCCAGGAGTGAAATCAGACAAAAATTATAAGTCAATCTTTATCTAATTTTTTATTTCAACTTCCGACGTTTCGGACGCAAATCGCGGCTTTCCTCAGGACAATTGATAGTTTCATACAGTTTATTACAGTATTAAACTAACCGAAACGTCGGCAGTTGAAATAAAAAATTAGATAAAGATTGACTTATATGATTTCACTTCTGGCTGCCATCCTGCTCATATTTATCAATATGCCACTAACTCACTAGTATATAATAATGTAAATATAAGATTATTTTGGTTTTCAAGTAGTTCTCTTAAATATCTATCACAATGAAATAAAAGATATGGATTATCCAATTTAATTTCATATCACATATTCAAAGAGGGAATAAAAAATATATATTTTCACTAGTAAATAGGAATATTCAAATTATGAAAATATATTATTATCCCCTATAACTGTCAGGATTATATTTTATCTGAAATTAAGCTAATAAAAAAAATTATATCAGCTAGATCGTCTGAAGTAATAACGTACAATGCATGGCAAAATAAACAAAATTATAATAATAAATTGTATAAAATATGGATGGGATTATTGTTACTAATCCGGATGTTATTGCCACCTTCACTCAGTTTTATTTAAGATATTCTAATTAAGAAATAATCTAGAAAAATTTTCTTTTTTGGGGAGTATCATGTATTAATATTATTAATTCCGATTTATCTTTAAATTTAATTATTTCTTTATCGTTGAATATCACATTATCTAATGACATTTTTAGACCAGACCAGAACTCTAAATAAATCAACTAAAAACTGGAGAAAATATATTATAATTTAAAAAGAAGGAACTAAGTTCTCTTTGGAATTTGAAATTCGTTCAAAATTATTAATTATTACTCGTTGAATCATTTAGGCCGATAGAATGTCTATAAATTAGTATTTTCTTTAAATAACAATATCAAAGATAAATAACGGAATTCTAATAAAATCATTCAATCAAAATGAAATTCCAGAAGTTAACAAAAATGTTATATATATCAAAAATTATTTCATTTCTAATAAAAAAAATTCTTGTGAGCTCAGTAAATATTACTTTTTTTTTTTAAAGAGAAAATGAAATATATAAAAATTATTTGAAGTGGGGGTAAAAAATTCCACTTCTTAAACATAAAATTCAAGGAACATAAAAACAAAAGGTTTTTAAAGCTAAACATTAATTTTGTTGATAGAGCACCTTTAGGATTTGGGCTGTCGCCCATTAAATAAAAAAATAATAATGGGAAAAAATTAACCCTTTATTAAATTAAAGGGAATATCATTCTAGAAATACGCACTTAAAAAAGAGATCACTAAAAATTTTTCTTGGGAGTTTTAAAATCTCATTTTCTTTTTCAGGAATAAATTTATAGAAAATATAAAATAATCATATTTCTTAAATTTAGTGCCTGAACAATAAAAAAAGGAGATTATGAAAATTGAAATTTTTTTTTTTTATTTAGTTATTTTATTTATAATATTAAAAAATTGCAGTCTTAACTGCTCTTTCTTTGATTAAAGAACAATTACACATTTAAAAAAATGCTTTTTTTTTTAAAGAGGGATTTCAATTTTGCAAAAAAACCCCCTATCACCAAAACTTCTATATATTCTAATGAAATAATTAATGAAAATTTTTTTTTTTATTAATCTGGTTACGTTTTCCAATTATTGAGCGAATGTGCATGTGCATGAGCATGAGAATGAGGATGGCCTGGGTGGGGAGGATGTGCCCTAGACGGCGATGGCGCCGGGGATGGGATCATATCGAGTAAATACTGCCTCTGTAAATCAGCTGCTTGTCTTTGTAATTCCGCAGCCATTCCCTTCGCCCCTGCAGCTTGGGCCATAGCAAGCTGATAAGGATAAAGAAGAGGTGTAAAAGGAAGCATGTGAGCAGGAAGAGGTTGATGTGGAGGAATACCTCGAAGGAGCTGTTGGTGGATAGCAGCAGCGGCGGCAGCTGCAGCGGCAGAATGATGGCTTCCAGGTAATTTACTAGTAGCATTGGGCGGCAATGGGGGTGTGGCAGCAGCATGTCTTGGCACTTGGGTGGGAGTGGCGGGTTTGGGTGTGGGTGCTGCAGGTGGAGTGGGAGCTGTTGGTGTAGAAGCTGCTGAAGATACCGCTGAAGGGGATTCATCTGGGGGTGAAGCACATCCCACACTCCCAGGTCCCATCACTCCAACGGGATTCGAACTGCTTCCACCGCCTACCTGTGCTAAACGTTGTTCAATCTCCTGTTCTTGTTGAAGAGCCTTGACGAATGCTGTTTTCAGTCGATTGGTATGCTCAGCCTTTAATGCCTTCTTTACGTTCGACGTCACGCATTGCTCGCAGATCACTTTGGGATCTTTGCCTGGAGACACGCCATCGTGATCCACATGGTCCAAGCCAGCATATATGGAGATGCGGATTGGCTCTTTGTCACGCTTACCGCTACCTTTACCAGAAGATCGTTCCCATTTCCAGACGGGAGTAAAATCCGTATGACATTGGAAGCATTTGAAAGGATCCGGTGGTTGAGGCGGTGCTTTTTGGTCCTTGGTGATATAGTCGACAACATGCTCGAGGCCAAGTAGATAGATGAACTCCGTATTTGATGGATTAGGAATGAAATGCATCTCTGGAGGCGGAGGTTTTGGTGGAGGTATCTGAAATATTATTATCTATTAGTAAAATCAATAAAATATAACATTTTTTTTTATAAATTAAGTTATTTTTTCTTATTTCTTAACAATTTCATCTAGGGTCCGACCGAAACAAGATTTTCAGCCGAAACCGAAACCGATATTCGGCCTCAACCTTAGTTTCGGCCGAAACCGTAACCGAAACTTGTATTTCCTATAAAAATTTTTTTTCATTTTACCTTTTTTTTTTTGAAATTTTTTTTTCCCTCCTGTGAAAATCATTTTACCTTTTTTTTAGGGAGACTAAATTTTTTTCTCCCTCAAGTGCAAATCATTTGACCTTTTTTTTGCATGCGAGTCTCATTCCATCTTTTCAGACTCAGGTTTCGGCCTGGCCGAAAGTTTCGGCTACTTTTTGGCTGAAACCATGATTTTTGGCCGAAACTGGCCGAAACCGACCGAAACCGAATATTCGGTCGGTTCCTAATTTCATCTTTCCTATGAAGTACAAGAGTAAAGTGTGTTTCAAAAGATTTCAAGGCATCTAAATTTTTGAATTTTAATCAAAATCGTTGGAGGGAATTTTGAGAAACTCGAATAAAACTGTAAAACTACATCAGTAAAGTACTAGTAATTTTTGGCCGATATTGATCAAAAGCTTCGTTTAATGTACAAAATGGCTGTGTAGAATTGAATAAAGGGTTGAAGAGGAAAGCAGCCGGGTAGGGAGCCTCTATTATAATTAAATTCCGTTTACGAAAAACGTTTCGGCCTTTTTAATCATGCCATCTTCAGTTGCATTAGAGTTTTTTTTTAGCAAATAGAGTTGTCAACAGTCTGTTCCTAAGGGACTATACTATATATATAAATAACAATGTAAAAAAGTAATAATTGCATTGCTATTTATATAGATAGGCTATTGTAAAATTATATTATTATTATACTGGCTGTGAGTATTAACTAAAGTTGTGTGGAAAGGAGTCAGCCAAGGACTCCTTTCCATACAACTTTATATTATTATATACATAGGCTATTGTAAAATTAATGAAATTATGAACAGTCTGTTGACAACTCTATTTGCTATAAAACTCCAATGCAACTGAAGATGGCATGATTAAATCGGTCAAAACGTTTTGCGTAAAAGGAGTTTAATTTAATAGAGGCTCCCTACCTGCTGCTTTCCTTTACAACCCTATATTCAAAAGGGTCGTGTTAGGACCCAGGGTATGTATAGACCTATACATAGGTAAGAGAAAGTAGAAGAGTAGAATGACATTTTCCTTGAGGGCCATTAAAATTGTCACCGACTTGACAGTTATTGGAGGATTACGGGTTGCCGACCCATGTTAATCTCATATTATTAATTGTTAAAATTGACAGCGACTTTTTTGCCAAAACAGACATTTTACAGACTATTTAGCTGAAAAAAAAATATTGAATTTGAAGGCGACTTTTTTCTGTTCTTTACTCATCATGTACAAACCATGTCACTTTTATCAAAACAATCCTTTAAAAAAAAAGCTCCTATCTTTGATTAATATATAGGCAGGCTATTTATGATGCTTATAATAAATATAATACCTGTAGTAAAGTCTTTTCTAGTTGCTTTCGAAGGGCAAGTTTGGCAGCTGCCTGGCGTTGAGCAGGCGATTGACTATCTTCTATTTGTCTTGTACGCTCCTGAAATCCAGGAAGAAATTAGAATTTTAATAAAAAAAAAAAATTGCAATTTTAAAATTATTGGATAATAAAGTATAAAAATAAAATTGATCTATTGTGTAGCATGCAAAAAAAAACAAGAGCAATGGAGGAAGATATAAAAAATTAAGTGCAGCACATAAAATAATAAAAAGAAGAATAGAAGGGATGGTATAACAGGCAAAGATTCTTTCTTTTCCTCATTTATTATAAGATTTTAAAAAAACGGAGTCAGATAAAATTTTTATTTTAATTGTGGATTGAATCTTATGTAAAAAAAAAACACAAAGAAAAAAAATTAAAACATTCAAAATTAGATTTTGCAATTGGATAGGTGAAAATAAATTTAGTATGAGTTTGCAAATTATGTTCTTAGAACATGGAAAGTTCTTATTTTATCATTACACTATGAAAAATAAAGTTCAATCTAATAGCCAAAAAATTTTCAGGTCTATAATAGAACATCTGGACTGAAAATATAAATTTCGCATGTCCTTTCCCAGCGCTTATATCTTTTAAAGGCCTGGATCTAAATTCTTTTAATCTAAAACGTCTAGAATAAGTTATTTTAACTGTCTGAATATTTAGCTTCGATAGGTTGTGGATCAGAAAATGTGCAAGAGGGAGTCAGCTAATAGAGAAGACTATCGAATAAAATTATACGCGAAATCTTTTATATTAATTTGAGGCTATTGCTTGATTTCCTCTCCTATCACAATAACAATTTATACTATGCAAACCATGTTAAAATCATCATCATATATTCATATCGACACCTCCAGATCTTGTGAATTATCTATAATATATATAATAAATAATATATATATATAACGGCCTGCCCGAGCTGGAACAGGCACTTCTCCTACTCATTGTATGTCTGTCTCTTCCTACTATATTTTCAACAGGAGTCAGACCGTGCGACGGGCAGGCCTGTTCTATCCTTCTCGGTCGCAAAATGTAGTGGGAAATTGAGTGAAAGAGCCGACCGAGCCCGCAACGCGGGAATAAGGCAATGATAGAAGAAGATATAAGTTTAAAATGGCATTGGTGCTCAAATATCAGGCGTTATCCATCTTTTATATACTTTTATTGTTATTTTAGTGTCTGAAATCAGCATGTTAACACTCAAATCGTCAGTCCCTGGGTAAATAATATTTTGGAAATTTATTAATAATTATTTCAACTATATCCTGGATTTGCTGTCTTTTCATTGTTATATTTAATATATAAAAGAAAAAAAAAAGTATTCCATATCAATTAGCAGAATTTTTGTGTTTTATATCAAAAACGTCAGTCCCTTGGAAGTTTTTCAACCGTAAAGCTAAGAGACTGATGAGGTTAGATTAATACAAAAAAATGAAAAATAATAAAAAAATCTCAGTGTTACTATTTGGATATAATAAAATTAGCTTATTGTCTATCAAAACCATTACAAACAATTGAAATCAAAGTTACAAATTGTACAAAACAATTAAATTTTGAAAAATAAAAATCTATATGTCTTGAAACCAATGTACTTGTCAAAAAATTCAAGGAGGTGCTATGGATTCTAATAATAATGTCGTTTTTTTTTAATTAGGTCAAATTATTTGAAAAAATTTTTAAATTAAAAAACTAACCTGTAATCCATCACTTGTTACCTCTTTGGAGGATGTTTTTTTATAAATCGGTCGAAAATAATCTTTAATACTTCTTTGGGCCATAATGCAAATATATATATTATATATGTATATTTATATAAAATTTATTGATTATTAGAATGAATAAAAAACTATAGAGAATGTTTACAGCTTGACTTTTTCAGGAGTCAAATGAAAAGAGGGCTTATTCTCAAGACCATCTGGGCGCGGGCATTTTCTATGGCACATGCGCATTGCATAATTACGTCACAGAATATGAGATATCGGAGGGAATTTTTTTTTTTTTTTAACTGATTAGCTTACTACTATTACAATTGATTACAATTTATAAAATTTTTCCTATTGACACTAAAATATATATAAAATGAAATTTTTTTGTGCGAAATAAAGTTTCTGGGAAATTGATACTTTTATTAATAATGTATCAATTCCCTAAAAATTTTTTGACAGCCTATCCTACAAACTATTTCAACGGTGGAGATTAATTATATAGGAATATCATTAATCTGTGATTAAAGGGTTCCTTAAAATTATTTTCAATTAGTAATCACCTAATTCCTCCTCTCTGATATCTTTATATAATCTTTTTATAAAGATTTAATCAAAAAATATGTGTTAAAGTTTGATTGCAAGATGCGGGAATGTAAATGATCAATTTTATAATACAATAAATAATTTTAAGTTAATGGAAAGGATGGTCAGTAGAAGATTCAACGAAATGGAAATTTAAGTTAATTCTAAGGACCGTTGGCCAAAAATAAATACTTTTTGCGTATTATCCATTTATTTGTAGATATTTCGATCCCAGTGATATGTATTCATCCTCAGTACAATCAACAGATGTTTTGCAAATCGTTAATTTTACCCATCCATAACAATATAAAAATTGCTTTCATGGAATGCTTAGCTATTATGTCATATTGGATAGGTAAAATTAACGATTTGCAAAACATCTGATGATTGTACTGAGGATGATTCTATATTCCATATCATTGGGATCGAAATATCTACAAATAAACGTAAAAGTATTTTGTCGTTGAGAGTATTTATTTTTGGCCGACGGTTTTTATAATTAAATTGATTTTTCCTTACGGCCATCTACAAACAATTCGAAATGAGAATTTGTTAAAAAAAGATTAACTAGATTCTTGGGATTGAGTGCACTATTGGAAATAGAGCATAATTTTTATTTCTGATTATCGACTATTCCATTTGGTTTTTGGTTTAAAACAGGGCCGGAACTACGAGATTTTTTTTTTTTTTTGGGGGGGGCAAAATTTAATTTCCTTAAAATTTTCTATACAAAATTCATATCATTTTTACCTTTTACCTTTTTTTAGTAAATCTTTCTTTAATTGACGCCCCCTGATATCTCCTGCCCGGGGCACATGCACCCACTGCCACCCCCCCCCCCCTAGATCCGGCCCTGGTTTAAAGAATGAAATAATAAATAAAAGTTTTCATATAGAATTTATGTCTAATATATCAGTGCAGTCAATCAGGTTTGGACCATCATTTAAATACTGTATTTATTGCAACCAAAATTTATAAATAAATAAATAGTGGAATACACTTTACTCATTTTCTATTACGAGTCTATAATATCTCAGATTAATAGTTCAATGACTATGGTTTAACAATTCTTAGAATAAAAAACTTCGGCTGGACCTTCATTCAGTTTCTCCTCTCCAAGTAAATTTATACAGTCATAAATTTACAACTGGATTATAATACTACCTGAACTAATGATGGGCCTTGTTAAATAGCCCAGCATATTTGGAAATAAAATGGATTAAATGATGGATTAAAAAATTTTTCTAATTTATCATTCCCAAGTAGACATTGTTAATTCATAAATGTTTTTAGAGAATCTCTTGTTTTAGTTTTAAAGAAGCTGCTTTAATGATTTTTAAAAAAGTTACTTTTCCTCCAAACTATATGATATTTATAGGTCTATATCAATAATAAATACCCGGTTTGTTCATTCATGGTCAAATAGTTGCTCCGTGGCTTAGCGACGTAAGTCTTGTAATAAAGAAATAAAATAATGAGATTTGGTATATATATATTTGAAGTCTTATAAGCTGATTGTATTGAAAGAAAGTTGAATAAAAATGAAACCAATACTTTCTCTCTATATATATTTCATATATAGGGTAAGAGAAAGTAAAAAAAAGAGTAGATGATAGCACTCACCCAGGACTGAATGTATTCAGGAAAGGTGTAAACAGGCCACTGCAGTCCAATAGAAAAACAAAATATATAATTTATTTAAATTTCAACTTCTCAAACCGCCTGTATATATTTTTATATATTTTGTTTTTCTATTAGACTGCAGTGGCCTGTTTACACCTTTCCAAAAAAGAGTAGCTAATTGTAATTTTCATTTATTTCCCCTCATTGCTGACGTTTCGGTCCTGGTCCTGTTTAGGACCATCTTCAGAGCATTAGGGCTAATTAATATGAAATTTAACATTTCACATTTACATCAATATTGTTGGTTTTTCTTTTTATTAACCCAATACACAGTATTTTTTATAAAGTGGTAGGTAAAATTTAATATTTCCAATGGCAGTCTGCAAATGAAATATTGTGATTATTCTCACCTAGCTCAGTTTATGAATAAACAATTTTAATATAAAGGTGCAATGTTAAATTTCATATTTATTTATTATAGTTTAAACAGGTTTTCCACCCTTTTACAAAAATTGTTACAAAGTTGCCTGTTGTCTAAACAGGGCCGAAACGTCAGCAGTGAGGGTAACTAAATGAAATTACAATTAGCTACTCTTAAGTGAGATGTGGTATACTATTTTATAATAAGATTTAGAATTGAAACTGAAGAAAGTTTCTTAATTAGATGGGTAAATCGCGAAACTAAAGACTACTCGTCCATGAATGAACAAACCGGCTCTAAGATTAAATGTTCCTCGAAGAATTTTCAGAGTCGATCAAAAAAAAAAAAAAAAAAAAATTGGGTGACAAGACATGTAAGAGGGGAATGAATATTGCTAAATATAAAAAAATTTCAAGACGAGAGATTCCCAGACAACTTAAAATGTGTTTTTTTTTTTTTTTTGATTATGAGAATTTTTGTTCATAGGAAAAATTGTCACTAATAGTCACGAGAATCATTAAACTGTCAGCCTCTATCGAATAAAAATTTCCAAACAGAAGACGTTTCGGCTTTATTTAAATAAATCCATCATCAGTTCTTGAGAGATTATTGGCAATCTCAAGATGTACACCATTGAGACGCAGATAGAGTTGTTATATACAAACATATACAAAATTATATAAAAATACAATATTCGCCATCGTATATGCAAATATTGTATTTTTATACAATATTTGCATATGTTTATATATGCCAATAATCTCTTTAAGAACTGATGATGATTATTTAATTAAAGCCGAAACGTCTTCTGTTTGGAGATTTTTATTCGATAGAGGCTGACATCCTCTCTTCCTGTCTTGAATATGTTTGGGAGTTATATTGCCGATAGCTGTCGGTAAATATATATATATATGGCCTATATAGACTATATATAAAAATGTTGAATAATAACAAAAAGTGGGCGAAAAAGCAAAATGCTGAAAGGGAAAAAAAAACGAATCGCACCTGAGGCGGAGGTTCGGATGCGTACGGTTGATGGCTGCTGCATTTGTTATCCATCACATTACCCATCAGCTAAGGACAGCACACATTAGCCAAAACCACATTTGATAAGTAAAAACGAAAAATTCCATTTACATATTCATTCTAACAGCGGTCAGTAATTATAATTAGATCATTCCATTTATAAATAAAAGATTTATAAGCTTTGATAATATTCATCCATCATTCATTTGATTTCCAATTGCCAATTCATATTTAAATGAATTTAAAATTTTAAAAAGTAGAGATAGCGTATGAGAGGGAGACGAGTATAATTGTAAATAGTCTAAATAAAAATTCAAATTAAATATTGATTTGTAATTTATTTTAATATTTAAATTAGAAATCAAATTAAATGAATTCTAGCACTATTTATTAAAATAAATTTAATAAATAATAACAATGCATATTAATTGTAAACTGTATTATTTTTATAATCCGTTTAAAGATTAAGAGATTTCTGATTTTTCGTTAGTGACATAAATTGAAGTTATAATAGAATAAAAAAAACTTACAGGTTGAGTAAGGGATGGAGCAGAAGGTGAATGATGACTTTCTTTGGTTGACATTCCACCCAAAACAACTCCTGGTGGGGTATTTATTGATGGACGACCTGGAAGAGGGCCAGCTGATGCTATAGGGAAAAAAAGAGAATGAGAATTAGAATATATGGCTATATAACAAGCACATATTTCAATGGGGATGGTTTTGCAATTGAAGCGTGGAAGTACCAAAGGGGTTTCGTGCCATTTTTTGAGATTTTCTGTTAGAAATGTAGTATGTACAGGTCCCACCCTATTTTCTACTTGTGATTATTTCATTGTTTTTAAATAAATATTATAAATTTTTTAATGGAATCATTCATGGTTCAAATCTAGAAAATTTCCAATGAAGATTTTTATTTTCTTTTATAAAAACAATGAAATAATCACAAGTTGAAAACGCATGGGTGGGACTTAATATTGTCCCTCACTGTACCCTGCTGCAGGCCCAGAAAAAGAAAATTTGTGCCTATCAAAATTTCAAAGCTTTTGAGGTGAGTTTAAAGTTGATTTGTTTTGTTAACTTTTTTTGCGGGTTCGGATCCCAGGCAGCCCGATGATTTTACTTAACCCATTTGGATACCAAATGGCTTAAATAAGAATGCCTGGTCCCCAAATAAATATATTCAAATAATGGTTATTGTCAGAAACCTCAATTGGCCCGAGTTGCCGAAAAGACTGAATGAATGTGTGTGTGAGTGTGAATGAGAAAAAAGTGTGAGTGTTTAAAAAAAAAAAAAACTATTGTGTATTAACAGTATTTTTGTTTTATAAACTCCTTTGTTTGTCATAACACAAATCGTTTGTAGAAACTTGGTAAAATAAGTGTTTTTTTTTTCTTTTGTAAACGTTTTTGTGTACTAAAAGTTCTTGAGTTTTGTTAAACATTTTTATTAAAACTGCTTTCATTAATAAACCTTATGTTTCCCTAAAGTGTTGTTGCTTTGTTTATTGGATAAAATGGCAACTAAAAGCACTGTTCTGTTCTCAAACAGTTTTTCGCGATTATCTCGGGACTCTAATTTTGGCACTTATCCCCTTTGGTATTTCCTCGTTTCAATTTTGAAATTTTTTCTGTTTTTTCCCGAATGTGGGTTCAAAAATTTTCAAAAAAATCTATTTCAGGAGTAATTGTATAGCTGTGATGAAATAATTATCAATAGAGGGTAGCACCAAAATGAGAAAATGCAACTATTATTTTTTTCTTTATATATTTATTTTGTAGAAAGGAATAAAGAAAAGAGCGATTGCTATGTTTATTTCTTTTATTAGTCACTCAAGCCGACGTTTCGGTCAGATATTTCTTCAGGGCTGAAACGTGTCAACAAAATTCCCCAAAAAGTCGACTGGCCCAATTGTGTAAATTCCATTCAACTTTTTGAGAAATTTTGTTGCGCAATTGTGTAAATTTCATTCGACTTTTTGAGGAATTTTGTTGACACTCTTCAGCCCTGAGGATGGTCATATATCTGACAGAAACGTCGGCTTGAAGTGACTAATAAACGAAATAAACATAGCTGCAATCGCTCTTTTCTTTATTCCTTACTACAATATCTTTTAATATAAGATCTACTCACTCTAATATATTTATTTTATTTGTACAGTTGACGCTTCGGTTCTATGTTTGAACCGTCAGATGAACAGACAAAATTAAATATATAAAGAAAAAAATATAGCTGCATTTTCTCATTTTGGTGCTACCCTCTATTAATAAATATAATAAAGGAATAGAGAGGTGTAACAAAAGAGGAATGCAGCGTTTTTCCAGAATCTGATATTATGATGGAAAAGGTATGAAAGCAACAAGAATTTTGATAAAGATCTTAAAATTTTCTTAAATTGTCTTGAGGGGTCATCCACATTACATTACTTGTAACGAGGCAGGGACGAGGTAGGAGTCTTTACTAAAAAAAAAAGGTAAAATGATATGAATTTTGGAATAGGAAATTTAAAGAAAAAGGTTTAAAACAAGTTTCGGGGGGGGGGGGAGTACTATGTTGTGACATAATATTTGTAAGCCCTTATTTTCCCCAATTAATTTTTTCCCCCTTTTTCCCCCCCTCCAGGTTTCCCCCCAGCGACCCCCATTCCCCCGGGCGCGCCGCCCCTAGAGGTTTGTTTGTATATGACTAACTGTGACTGGGAGGGGGGGGGGGGACTAGAATGTCGTCAAAAAAGGCGTGACGTAATATGTGGACAACCCCTAATTTCCTCTAAAGATAAAATGAATGAGAATTAATTAAACAAAAATAAATTATGAACTGACCACGTTGATGTGTTTGTTGAGCTAGAAGAATGTTGGACGGAAGGCCGGGTGCCGAAGTACGACCTGCCTGAGGTGTCAGAAGAAGTGGCGGAGGATGATGTAAACTCTGACTTCGTGAAGGTGGTGGCTGCTAGAAAGGAATAAATTAATTATTGTCTAATCCATCTAATACTTTTATATAAATTTGTAAAAAAAAAATTTTCAATTTACCCCTCTGAGCATTGGAGGTACAGTACCCGGGCCGGAAGGTTGTTTGTGGTTTGCTCGAATAAGAGGAGGTGGAGGTTGTTGAGGTGGTGGTGGAAGTTTCGATCCTGCAAGTGCAGCTGCTGCAGCAGCAGCTACTGAACCTATTGAGCCTCCACTGGGTTTACCCACTGGAGTTGGAATTACACCACCTTGTGGTGTTGGTGGTACCACTGCAATATTTTCTTTCATTTGTTGCGATTGGCGTAGTTTCTTTAATAAAACTAATTTCATTTCTTCATTTCGTAGTTCTTCACGAAGTTTACGCAACCCTCGTTCACGTTCTTCCACTTCTGCGGGTGTTAATTCCTATAATAAAACAAATAATTATGAATATATTTTTTATTTCATAGAAATGGTATAATGTTTGATAAATTACTTTTATCGGAGGCAAAGGTGGCATTTCACCCTCACTATCACTATCAAAACCGTTGGTAAATCCGTTCATTCTTGGTTCTTCGTCTGAAAGAACAATTATATCCGGACTTTCGGCGTAATTTCGATCTTGTCGAGGTCTTAAATTTCGTCGAGGATAGCGATCATCAAAATCTTTGATAGATCGTGGTATTAAACCAATTGAAAGTTCTTCTCGATGACTTAATGTCGGTGGCGGAGGCGGAGGTGGCGGTGGAAGAGGAGGACCCAAAGGCCTAAAGAGATCATGAGCTCCTTCAGTAGGTTTTCGATTATCTCGACGAACAGAACTAAAATTAAAAAAAATTTAATTAATGATTTCAAAAAAAATTTTTTATTATTAAATACACACTGTTTTCTGGTTTATTTGATTAATCAACGTTGAGTTTTATTTACGATCGATTCAATAGGAATCTTAGAGAAACTGAAAATGTTTCTGAAAAAAGCATGAGAGAATTTTAAGCAAATAAACCATTAACATTGCCAAAAATGTTATTGTTTGAAAAATGTTAATTTTTTTTTAATTTGCCTTATTTCTATAATTGATAAAAATATTAATTTGTTTAAAGTTTTTTAAGGCCGTTAATTATAGCTCAGAATGGGAAGCTAAGTACTAATCCTTTAATCATTAAACAAGAGCTTTACCTCTGCTTTGGAAATTATAATAAATAATATGGGTGAGTTAGTGGCTGTAGATATTGTTAATGATAAGAAAAAATTTTTCTTTAGCTTATTTGCTGCACAAACTTTGCTCAATTTTTTGCTTTACAAACTTTATATTGCATTTAATTTTAATTATGTTACAAAACCAGTATCATAAATGATTATAATTATATGGTTCTTTATAAATAATAATTATTATTATTTCAATTATTTGCCCTATTGTCATTAGATTAAATTCAAACAACTAATTTAACAAGACTGTGTGTTGTTCTTGGTGAGGCCAAACGCCCCATGGCCCCCGGGAATCGACCCCAGGATCTCCAGCAAAATAATCTATGACTAGTTAATTGAGGTATTTTGAATACTAATATCTTATTCAAATATAAAGATCTCGGAAAAATATTTAACAAACAATATTACTTAATTTTAAAGATGCATAAAAAAATCAATGAAATTCAGGAAAATGTGGATGATTAATGATAATTTGGAAACTCGTTCGAATTTCAGCTGATTCTTCCTGCTTTTTTTCAAAACATATTGTGTTCGCCGTGAGTCGACATAGTTTCTAAATAAAGAAATTTGTAATTAATTTGCTTTTAGATACCTGGATAGCTTTTGAAAGTATGATCAATGAAAATAATCAATTTTTAAATAGCTTAGTTTTATCAGTGGATTTGGAATGTTATTATTATGAGTGTTTGAAATAAGTAGGAAGTAAGAATAGCAGACTTTAAATGCTATTGGAATTTATCTGACTTTTTATTATTTCTAACCCCTAAAAAGTGTCTAACAAATCTTTTCATCTTCTTTAAAAAAAAAAAAAAAGAATTAATCTAACTTAATCTCTCTCCCTCATGGTGAGTACGTGAATGGTGTTTCTGAGTTACCCTTGATAAGTTTGTAGTATTTTCAGGTTTGTTCTTCTCTCCAGTCGGATATACAATTTTCCTTTAAAAAAAAATTTTCAAAGCCGACCTCGAATTAAATCTCTATCGCCACCAAATCCCAATCCATTATGTCAAAACATTTTTATTTAAAATAAACAAATCTGCACATTTTATGTACACATGTATTTACATTAGGATCTGACTGAAACAAGATTTTCAGCCGAAACCGAAACCAAATTTCGGCCTCAATCTTTAGTTTCAGCCGAAACCGAAACTTGTATTTCTTAAACCAAATTCATATCATTTTATTTATTTTTTTTTTTTTTACTTTTTCCCCTCTTGCAAAAATCATTTGACCTTTTTTTTTAGGTGCGAATCTCATTCTACTTTTTTTTGTGTACGAGTCTCATCCCATCTTTTCAAACTTGGCCGGCCTTAAGTTTCGGCTGGTTTTTGGCCGAAACCGTAACCGAAACTTCGGTCGGTTCCTAATTTGTATTATGTATTACAGGAAAATTCTAATAAAGGACCAGGGAAGTCTAACTTGTCTTTGCAAAAATGTCAGTGACCTTAGTTTATAGTCTGTGAGTTATCTGAGGTTCAGATTTTACACTTTCTGAGAACAACCCCCGTGGCAAAATAAAATCAAATAATCGATAATTTAAATAATATTTTGGAGAATGATTAAATTTGATTTTGACCTTTTGACTTTCTTCATAATTAATTAAACATTTTAATTAATTTCAAATATATTGTTCTTTATATTCATAGAAATGATATTAGAGTAAAATAATTAAATTTATAATGTAAAAGGGGGGTTTTTAATTAATAATTCAAATGATTTTCTTAAAAGTTAATTGCTTTTTTAATAGTCTTACCTACCTAACACTTAAATCGACCACGGCGTCATCGTCCACATCCATCTTTTCCATTTTTAAACCTGCAAGCAAAAAGTTGGATTTTATTGTAAAGTTTAAATATTGAGAGAAAGTCATTGTGGTCAATGACCTGACTCCTGAATCATTCAGTTTGATGTTTGGTTTAAATTATTTCATAATTAATGCCGTAAGCCAACTTCCCTTTTACCTCTCCACACGTTTCTAGAGGTCAGTCAATAGAACCAAAAGAATTAAAAAAAGACGGAATGAAATAAATAAAAATAAAGGTATATTTTATTTATCCGATATATTTTAATCAATATTGAAATTTAAATGAACTTATCTATGTTCATAAAATATTTATAGGGATGAACTAACCCGAAAATGTTTGTTTTATATGAAAGCATTTATTAAACAAAGAGTGGCTGGCTCTATCTAAATATTTTTTTTTTTTTTTTTTATTAATCAGATGGATAGAAACAAATCGATAATCAATTTATTTTGTCTCCCGGACTTTTTTTTTTAACTCATCTCCCCCTGAAATTGGAAAGCTTGTTTTAAATCCCAACAGGGATTCTTTATTTACAAAGCCGCACCCGTAACGAGAAACTTCTCCCTCGTTTGAATAGGAATGTACGAGATCAACTCAAAAGTCATGTTTTGGTTTTAAATAATATATAAAAATATAGATAAATAAATTCAAAATAGATTGTCTCTTGAATTAAACGAAACTCAAATGTCTCATGCGTTTTCTCATGTGATTATTTCATTGTTAAAAAGAAATCTGGAGTGAATGGTCGCACCAGAATTTTTGTATCAACATATATATTAAAATTTATAAACAAAAGGGAAAATATCTATATTTTGCTACCATTTCTTCTAGCTTTTCCTATGAAGTACAAGAGTAAAGTGTGCTTCTAACAATTTTGAGGGCAAAATGAGAATATACATTTTAAAGAGCATCCGAAAAATAATTGATTTTTGAATTAAAAAAAAAAATTGTTGGAAATTTTGAGAAAATCGAAAAAAACTGAAAAAGTACATCAGTAAAGTACTAGTACTCTTTGGCCGATTTTGACCAAAAGCTTATTTTCACCTCTCAGAGGGGTGCCTAACTTAAATATAAAATTTCAACCTCGTAGTTCTTTTCGTTGTTGAGATTTTTTGTTCCCAGACACAGACACACACAGACAGACAGAACATGTCGAGAAAATCATTTTTTGGATTCAGGGGACCTCAAAACGTGTATATCCATCAAAATCCCGACATCGAATTTTTGACATGAATCCAATAGTTTCCATATATAGGTAAGAGAAAGTAAAAATGGGAAATTCTTGTATATTTCCATTATCTTATATAAAAACAATGAATTAATCACATGAATAGACATTAAAATTCTAAAATAAAAAAATTAATTTTAATATTTCATTAATCACTTCAACATTTAGCATTTTGACGGGGGGTATAATAATACATAATAGTTTTTAAGAAGATGAAAAGAAATAATGAGTTAGAAAAAATGAAAAAGCAAAGAAATATTAATATATATATGTTATAAAATCGGTGAAATTTATTAATTCAAAAATCATTTTCCTTAAAATTTTCTTGAATTAGAAGTATAAATTAATTGTGAAAAAGTGAAATGAACAAGTCTGTCAGTCGAATGCTATGATGTTTGTTTTTGGAAGGAAATGTCATTGAGGATGAAAAAATGTCAGTTTAGCTCTAATAATTCGTAATCACCATTCGTACTCACCAATTTTAATTTTTAATTCAAAAAGTGATATTAATTCACTTATATTATTTGACAAACACAATAAAATGAACTAAATATATTCCATAACCAGTTATTTGATCACTTCAACTTCTACTGACTAAAGCATGGATCGAAATAAGAGATTTCTGTCTTGTATCATGAAAAGATTATTATTTTTGCAACTTGGCAAAATAGATAACACAGATACCTCAAATAAATATCCTTTAAATATAAGTTATATATTAATATAACTTTTATTTATTTATTTAGATTTAGGGCGCTTGAGCTAAGCTACCCTGGCCATTCGCGCATATATATATAATTTTTTAATTATTTTTGAAAATTATATATATTTTTTTAATTTTTACTTACAATTTAAAATTAATTTGACAAACCAATGAAATGAAACACTATAATCATGGGCGTAATTAGGGGGGCCGGTGGCCCCCTTCCCCCGAAGACTTATAATATGAGGCCTACCAGGCCCCCCGGATGGCTGGTCCCTTGCCCCCCCCTCCCAGTCAAATTGTCTAGTTACGCCTATGACTATAATATAACTCTTTAATACTGATTTAGAAGAATAAGAAAAATGTAATTCTTAAGGAAGAGTAAATTAAAAATAATTAATATTGAGTATTTGTTATAATCATTTTTGTAAAGATTATTTTTTATTTAAATAAATGAAATAACTAATTAATATGATTGATTTATTTACTAAGAGTATCAAAAATAACTTTTTTAAGGTAATAAAGTGGCTGTTATATTTAAGCAAAGATAAATAACAAGGAGCGGACAGGGAAGTAATCAGTCTCCACAAAATGAAACTCTGTTAGGAAACAGTTTCGGCTTTGATTAAATAATGCCATCCTCAGTCCAATAGTTCAGAGAATGAACTCAAATGACAGAGCATTGAGTCAAATAGTGGACTGGAAACAGTTTCGGCTTTGATTAAATAATGCCATCCTCGGTTCAATTATTCAGAGAATGTCAAATAGTAGATTCAATGCTCTGTCATTTGAGTTCATACCTTATCTAATTAAAGGCGAAACTGTTTCCTTATCAGAGTTTTATTTCGTGGAAACTAATTAACTGGCTGACCGCTCTTTATCTATTGTAAAAATAAGTTTTGTTTCATCTTAATTAATAATTAGAAGAGCTAAGTAAAATTCAAATCTACACTAGTTTCATAATAGCCTTTGTATTGTAATTGTTTAATACAAATATTTTTTTGAACTTTTTTATACAAAGTTATTTGGTCGATTTACTCTCTTTACACGCTTTCTTCCCAACCTGATTATATATGAACTAGGCCTGGTATATTGAAATAAACTATTTGAAGGAGGTATATAGCTGAATTCTCGTATTTAAATTTGGAAGAAAAAATAAGCAAAGCAGCTAGTTTTATTTCATTTTATTAAAACCAGGGACGAAGTTTCGGTCACATATGGGAATCAATGAAGTAATAACATTAAATAGATTAGATAGACTTATTCATTGATTGTAGCTCTGAAGATGGTCCCATTTAATAAAATGAAATAAAACTAGCTGCATTAATCATTTTTTCTACCAAATTTAAATAGTGAAATAAAATATTTTATCCAATCTAATCTATGTTTATGTGGAAGGCTATTTGATCCTTTAAGCAGCAGAATAGAAATTATAGGAATTAAACCTTTTTAATAATTAAAACATTAATATGTAAGTGAGGTGAAGAGATGAATCAATATATAGAAGGATTAAATGAAAAGGCTAAGCAGTTATGATTATTTCTTTATAGAATTCAAACCCGCAGCGACGTTTCGGTAGACAATGTGACCATCTTCATGGCTAGGCTTCAGTCAATATAAACCCTCTTATCAAAGAACATAAGAGGGTATCTATTGAATGAACCCTAGCCATGAAGATGGTCACATTATCGACCGAAACGTCGCTGTGGGTTTGAATGCAATAAAGAAATATTCATAGCTTCTTAGCCTTTTTATTCATCCTTATAAAGTATTAATTTTGTGAATGTCTCTGGTAGAGTTCCAGAGAATATGAATAAACGAACGATGTAGCCAAGTTGGTTTATTTACATTTCGGCTACAGTTATTGGAGCTATTACATCAATATATATATTGTATTTAAATAAAGAGAAAAAAAAGCCTTTTTACCGAATTGTAATTGTTTTGGCTTGTGAGCAGGCACCCAAAACCCAAATGAATATTTAAATTAATTTTTAAAAAAATGTTTTGTTTACAACTCCTTATATATATATAATTGTCAGCGTCGGAGATTCGTTAATGGCTTTGACAAAGCGGAAATAAGAAACTAACTAAACAAACTATTCATGATTGATCTAGGTTACATCCTCTTGTTTATTTTTATACAAGAAAATAAAAAATACTGTTTGATAAATAAAATTTTTTACTTGGTAAGCTATTTATATACTGTATATATATTGATCCAAGAAGTCTAAAAGTTTTCAGGTAGAAATAAGACTATTTTTGTGTTAATTATTGTAAAACAATAGTATTTTCTGTTAATTTTATTCTCAATTTTGATTTTTTTGGGCCCAAAATTTTGAGAAATAATAGATATAATCATCTAGATGTAATGACATGTGATATCTAATTTTTAACAAAAAGTTTCCTTAAATAAAGAAGAGTTAATTAATGAACCAATAATTTATAATTTTTTTTTATAGATATTAAAAGATTCGTAGATCAATTTAAAGTATAACTATTATTATTTTAAAATTGAGAAATGCTTCTTTTTTTTCCTAATATTGATGGTGGTTTAATAATTAAAAAGCAAATAAAATAAAATATTTTCGGAAAGTGAACGTCATTCTGTTTTATTTAATTGTTTTTCTGTTTAGGTGTTAGTTAACTCTTCTTCAAATTAAGAGCAATTATATATATAAATTTAATAATCTTAAGTGTGCCTTCATTTTTTTTCACTTTTTAATTTCATTAATTTCTTTATTACACATATATTATTTAAGATTTTAATTAGTATTAGATAATTATGATAATATCGAATTATTATTTAATAGAATTTTTTTTAATTTTGTTTCATTTTGCAAAGAGAGGCTGGATTTTCCCTGTCAGATAAGTATGAATGGGAATTGATCAAGCCCGGGGCTTTATAAGCTCCAGGGTTTGGGGGAGAGAGACAGGGGGGAGGGGGTGGGTCTGGATTACTTTAATTAACGGCCAGCTCGGACAATTAATCGAAAAAAAAATCGGCCAATTCTTAATGATGCATCAATCATACTTTAAAAAAATGCTCTCATATAACAATTTTCAAACAGAAATCATATAAAATTGCTATAGAAATAAATTGTTTTTAATAATTAAAATGCAGACATACCTGGCGGTCAATCAAGGACGTTCCAAATTTGTGAACTGACTGACACAAATCGATTTCAAAAGTACCGAATGCTGCTCATATTCAACCCCCGGGGATGGAAAGAGAAAAAAAAAAACAAATAAATTAACACGGCACGATCGTTGTATATAATATGATTAACAAAATGATAAGAGTTTGTTTCGATGCAATAACCGGGTCGCCCGGTGATATTCGATCAAGTGTCGAAATCAATGGTTAAAAAATGTATGATGACCGCAAGCAAAAAGAGACGACGAGGATCTTGACGAGATGCACGGGGGGAGCAGCCAACATGGCCGACTTGCAAACAAAACCACTCAAAAAAATTGATATATATATATATTATTTAAAAATATATATATATATATAATAATTAATGTATAGCATACATCATCGGTTTGATGTAAATCAAATACAAATGAAAAAATAAGTAAATGTCACTTAAATATCACACCAGACTTGGTGAATTTCACTAGATAAATAAATAATCATAATAAAAGAAAAAAAAATATTTTTTTTTTTTAATTATTTAAAATTTTCGTCACGATTATTGGTGAGCTCACTACTGTGTTGGATTTTATTAGAATTTTTTTTTATGTTTTCATTTTTGTGAATAAAAGAGTTTTGTTTTGCACGTCGAAAGAACACAAAGAAAAACTGTTTGATGAAAAAAGCCGGAGAGAGGTAGCGTCAGGATCGCACCGATCAGCTGGCACCAAGGCGGTATTTTCAAATTTAATAGTTAAAATTAAATTTATAGTCTAATTTACTTCTTCCTAAGAAATAACACAGTTTCTCACACAAATAATTATCGATTTTTTTTTTTTTTAATTTTGACCTTTCGGCTACAAAGGCTCAAAGGGTTTTTGAAATGAATTTTATTTTATAAGTGCCGGATTAACCATTAGGCTCTATGGGCCCCACGCTTTTTAGGGGCCCCGCAGTATTAGATGTTTTCTTTTATTAACTCTTTTTAGGCATCTGAGGCCATTTAGACCCTATTTATTAAATTGATTGGTAGCCAATTGAATTGTAAAGAAATTGCGAACCCGCGACCTCTGGTAAATAAAAGTGGCAAGCACGCAGGGGAATATATACAATTATTTTTCGGGGCGGGGAGCCAAACTCATTTTTGAAGATTTACTGCCCCCCGCCCCCACTTTATAAACATATTTTAAAATTATATCTTTTATTAAATAGGAAATATTTTTTATGAAAATTTTTAAAATGTATATAAATATCGATTTTTCCACGAGCCTCGTCAGGGAGGTCCAAGCCCTAAAACTGTTGTGTAATAAAAGGGCTCCGAAATTTCGATTGCCTAAGGGCCTCCATCTTGTTTAATCCGGCACTGGTGATAAGTACCAATGGCTACCGGGGAAGGTTCAACGCGCTGATTTCTCCGGGTCACCCATTCAAGATTTCGCCGCACTTCCGTTTATTTTATCCTGTTAAGTTTCAGGTAAGAATACAACCCCTATAAACAAAAACATGTGGTCGGAGGTGGCTTGGCTTACAGTCAATGAGGACCGAAAAGTCTACAGTGAAAGCATTGATTAATTATTTCTCCAGGAGTCTGAAAAAGATTTCTCCTCTCCATTCTTGTATTTTACTCTTTTTTCATTCTGTCATTCAATTTTTAGTGAGAAAGTATTTCGATCATATCAAACATTCGATGTCGAGATTTTGATCAATATATATGTTTTGAGGTCCCGTGAGTCCAAAAAAAAGGTCATTACCCTGCTGATGACTCTTTCAATTAAGGCGTGTGCGGTTTTCTGGTGGGGGGGGGGGGGCGCCGAAAAGGGAGAAGTTTTTCAAAATTAAAACTAATAAAAACCTATCTAAGTTCTAGCCTTTCACAAGAAAGACTCAACAACCTTGCAATTTTGTTAATTCAAAATGACATTTCATCGCAAAACGTGTATATCCATCAAAATCCTGCCATCGAATTTTTGACATGAATCTAATACTTTCTCTCTCTATATATTAACATTAACAGGCAAGAGAAAGTAAAAATCAAATGGCAACAATACCACAAGCATTTCTTTCTGGATTTGAATAAAAAATTGGTCAAAATTTGGTACAACAGTTTATTTCCTTAAAATTTTATTTTATTTCCTTTTGTATTAAAAGTTGTATGCAATTATAAAAAAAAATTATAAATAAAATTGGAAGCTTATCCCAGATAGCACAGTACGTCTTATGTACGTACATAAGACGTACTGTGCTATCTGGGTAGTATGTAAATATATAATAATATATTTAAAAAAAAATAAAGGGTACTCGGTTATAGAAAATAAATAAATATCCATAATAATAATCCATCATAATCCATAATAATAATACCATACTGAATTAGTCTAATGAAATCATTCTCTTAGGAATGGAAAAGTCGATTGACTTTAATCAAGAATCGATCTTTTATTGAAAATACAGTAGAGTCTCGTTAATCCGAACTAATTGGGACCGAGGGTCGTTCGGATTATCGGGAAGTTCGGATTAACCGGAATTGTAAGCTTGAATTAGTTAATTTTGATAATAAAGTCGTATTTATAACGTTGTAAACCGTGAAACTTGTCGGTGATATTAAACTCTAAATAAATATTTCATAATATTTTTTCACGTTTAATTAAGATAATGTCTAATTTTCATTTATATTCCTCTTAAAAAAAAAAAAAAAATCGTACGCAAAAAGAGTTCGGATTAACCGGAAGTTCGGATTAGCGAGGTTCGGATTACCGGGACTCTACTGTAATCGACTTTCTAGGATCGAGTTGAAACTCTTTCAGTCGATAGGAATCGATTTTCACTGGACGACTTCGACTTTTTTCTTACAAAACTTATTTGTTTGTACGCTTTTGCTACCACTGATTAAAATCCGAAAGAAAAATTTGAGTTTTTTATATCCAAAATTAGAAAACTGATAACGCCAGTTTTAATGAACTCAATTAAGCTTATTATATATGTATTTTCATGTTAAATTTTAAAATAGAAAAGAGAAATAATGTCTCTTTTCGGTAAAAAATGTATGAAAATATTTTGAGTAAAGTTATTAATTTTTATCTGTTATTTGTTATTATTATTAGAGAAGGTCCAAATTCGATCAAACTTTAAATTATCCATCATATCTCATAGTCAAGGGAAATGATTTTTTCATAAAATCTAAGACAAATCAAAGTTTGGAATGTTTCCTTTTAGTAAATCAATGGGCGTATCCCCCTTCCAAACTTGAAATAAAAATAAAAATTAAATAATAAACTGAAAAATCATTAAATCTGCCTGATTTCATTTTCATATTTTATCTTAATAACAAAGCATAATGAAAGAAAAAAAATATTAGCATTTAATAACGAAACCCAAATTTAAACAGTTTAAACAAAATTAAATATTAAAGTACAAATTATTATTAACACGATAATTCTGTTATGCATGTCATAATAATTAAGAATACATTATTGAAAAAGTTTAAGAATACTAAAAATGAGATATGTTGGACCATCTACTTATGTATCAATTTGCAACAAATAGAAGACAATTCTCTTCCAGGTTGTTGCTGTACACCATCCAGTATCATTCCCTTCTAGTCCAAATTTAGACCCTAGCCCGTGGACCTTCCCTCTATATTATTAATATTAGATTAACAGTAAGAAAATAATTTTCAGAGTTTATTGAAAATTTAATTATTTGACGGTCTGTTATAATCAAATTCAAAAGAATGAAATGAAACGAACAGTTATTAAATTAGAGCTCTGAATAGATAGGTATTCACAGTCACCTTTTTGGGTCCTAAAAACTCCAGGAACAGTGTATAGCAACGCGTCAGAATCACCGACTTATATTCAGATTATCTCAATTATTTGTAATAAAAAAAAAAAAAAATCATTTTGTGGTGTTGTAAAAAATATTTTTAAGATTGTTCAGACACCGAAAATGATAAGTATGAGGTTAAATTCATAAATAATTATTTATATTTTTTACGCTGAAAACATTATATATTTTCTGTATCCTGCATTATTTTTTTTAAAACTAGCGAGTATTTTAAAAAATAAAAAAATGTCGGTTTGTTCTAACAATTAGGGTAGGTAGGGGGGAGGTAGTAGGAATAGACCAGGAAAAACCAAGATATACAGATTTCCAAAAATTTAATAAGCTTATATATTTTTCCCATAAGTTTTTAATAATTACCTTTCGTTTAAAAAATTTAAAATATAATCTTAAATTCTAAAGCTCGCCTAAATTTTCATTTGAAAAATTTTCAAACGCTTGTTCTTTTGTATGTAAATATTCTACGTAAACAAAAAATGTGGTGATTTAATCAAAATTCCTACCACACTTGGAAAAAAATCATATACTTTAATCACAGAGAATAAATATAATTTTTATATATTTATTTTAAAAAAAACACAACCGGGATGTGATACTTTTTACTGTGCGACAGCTCGAAAATTGGACCCAAGATGGAGGCTGCAAATACTCATCTTTATAGAGCCTTAATTAAATAGGATACAACATGGTCAGATAAGCACGAGAAAAATATCAAACGAATTCTTTTCAATGCAACTATGCATGAAAAATTCGCAAGTCATATTCCACAATATTTAAATTAAGTAGAAATACCTATCAATAAATAAAATATCAAAAATCACATTTTTATGAGATTCTCATTAATGGACGGATGAATAAAAGGATCTTGGATTTTAATCTTCTTGGTAATCATCTGCATAGTCCACGGATCTACAGGCGGGGATCGGTTGACATGGAGCTTGAACACATTGCACCTGATGAAGATAACATTCCTTGCCATTTGGACATTCATGATAAGAACAAGGACTTTGCGCTTTTGTGCAGGTATCGGACCCTAAAAACAAATTAAAACTATTAATATTAATTTTTTTTTTAAATAAATAAATTATTAATAATAATCAATATTTATTTTAAAAATAAGATTCACTTACATTCGACGCATTTTTCCTCTTGACAACAACCACTACAACATTCGCTATTGCGTAAACACTGAAAATAAATGATAGATGAATTAATATAGGTTTTGTGACAAAAATTTATTTAAATTGAATTAGCTACCAAACAATTTAAATAAAAAGGACGGGGTCTAAATGGCCATAGATGCCGAAAATGACCTTAAATGAAATTTAAAAAAAATAAAGGTTTTGTTTAAAATAATTAAAGGTGATTTGAGGACGAGAGCTATTCATTTCAATATTAATGTCAATATCAATGAATACCTCAATTCGGATTTGACTAAATACTACTCACACTTTTGTTAAATATAATTTTATATATTCGAACTGAAAAATATGATTGACAAATAATTTTGAAATGAAAAAGAATATGAACAGTTTTATGCAGAGGAACTTTGACAGATGATACAATTTAATCTAGAGAGAATTCAAGGTACATATCATTATGTCACATTCAAATGCAAGCATAATTAAAATTGAGAAAGATAGGGTTATTAAAAATCTCTTTTCTTATTAGTTCTTATTAATTTTTTATGTATTATTTAAAGTAATTTGAAGCAATAAAAGATTCTGAAAAAATAAATTTCTACTTTTATTCGAATATAAAATTAATTTAGTCGAAAGCAAAGGGAATGCCTATTTTTAGGAAAATTTTGAAAATTCTCAAAGTTCACAAGCGATGGGTTTTCCTGTTTTACAAATTTACACATACATAGTCTTTTCGGCAACTTAGGCCATATAAGACTTTTACGATAACCGTTATTTTAATTAATATATCTATTGGGGATCCAGGAATTCTTATTTAAGACATTTGGTATCCAAATTTTAAAAATTCTCAAAGTTCACAAGCGATGGGTGTTCCTGTTTTACAAATGAGTTTGAAGACATTATTTGTAAGAACCACCCTAATATATTAAGAGAGGAGATATCGCCTGCTAATAATCATAGTGGCGAAAGTCCGAAAAATCAATCATTAGATTGCCTGGAATCCGAACCCGCGACCCTTGTTTTAGAAGGCCAGCACGCTAATCCATACACCAAGCCCGAGGGCATTTTGGACTTTCTCCCCTATGATTCTCAGCAGGTGATATATCGGTAAGAGAAAGTAAAAATTATAAAAAAAATTAAAATGCTAATATGAAAAAATACGCGCCCACCTATCCCAGAAAGCAAAGGAAATATTTTAAATATATAAATAGGAATTTATGCCAATAAAATTCAAAGATCTGATTGATTCTCTCAAAAATGATCCCTTTCTTTCTTCCCTGTTGACCCAAAATATAAATAAATAGGTACTAGAAATCACTAATAATTTAATGTCGATTATTTTTTTTTCTTTATCAAAAACTCAGAAACAAAATGATCTCCTGAAGTAAAAATTCATTGAAGTTGAAATAATATCTAATTTAAATGGAAATTTTCCAGGACCCCATCCGCCTCTGCATTATGTTAATGTATGATGAGATTATATCAGCTAATGAATGTTAATCAAGATCACCTGTCTTGTATTCTTGATGCATTCTGAAGCTGCTGACGACGTAATGACGCCTGAAGGTGTCTCAGCAGCGGCTGTGACCTCCCCAATCGTCAAAACAAGAAATGCCAAAATTGGTAGAAGAGGAGCAAACAGCATTATTATTCTTATCTACTACAACAGAAACATCAAAAACATGTATATTAATTAGTCTGTGTCATCTGTGAATAAGAGAGAGATGATGCAATAGTTTGAAGGGCTTCCTACTAGACCAGTTATAAGAGTGGTTTCAGAGTAAATTTTAAATATAAATTAATTTGTCTAAGGAATTTCCAAGGGTATTATTGCCGAATAGGCAAAATATTTTACCATTCAGCAAAATGTTTTGCCATTGAACAGCGTTGTGCGTTGGCTTAGGACAAAATGTTCTGCCATTGAGCAAAAAATGCCAATGCTCACCAATTAGGCAAAAATGGTCTATGGCAAAACAATTTATCCAATACCAACCCACTCCGATTGAGCAAAACGCTCAATGACAAAACATTTTGCTCAATGCCAACGCACACCGATTGAGCAAAACGCTCAATGGCAAAATATTTTGTTCAATGATGTCGAATCATGTCCAATTATGTTTTGTCTCCTAGGTGTTGGTTGACCCATAGAAAAAACAGTTTTAGGGAAAAACGTTTTGTTCGAAAACGTTTTTGCTCAATTTGTGTCCGTTCAGCCTAAGGGTCAGAGACAAAAATGTGGCATTTAGCAAAACCCATTATTTGTATTTATTTTTTTGCATTATATACATAATTTTTATTCTGTTTAGTAAATGTTAAACTGTGTAGTTAAAATTGAATCTTTCTTTTAGAAATAATTGATTTAGTAAAGTTCACGCTCTTATCAGTGGCAACGCCAACGTTAATATGTGAATCATTCTCTAATGACCTCAACACTATACAGCACAAACACAATGAAAGTCCAGTTTATTCACATTTCACGTAGGGAATAAATTCCATTAAGCCTTTTCACTGTTACTTCCTTTTGTACTAAATTTGAATATGTCCCTGAGCCGCTTGAGTATACAAACAAATTGTTTGTTTACATTTTGAAAAAAAAAAAAAATGTTATTTGGTTGAAATATCAGGTGTCTTTTTTCACTTGCTATATATAGATTTTTTATTAAAAGAAACTAGAAAAAATTGAAGGTCAACGCAAATGAAAAAATATTTAAAAAAAAGAATATAATTATTAAGTAAATTAAATAAATAATAGAAACAAAAATAAGATTTTTTGTGCTATATTATTAATAGAATCATTAAAAAAGCTCAGCTCTTTAACACGTTCACATGTAGTACACCGGTGGTACATGGCAGTTTGGTCCTAAAACGCCGGCGTGTGCCACCGGGGCTGGGGCATTTAGTGATTTCTGTTTCTTTGGGCAGTACAGTACCTACTGTAGATTATGTTCAAACAAGGGCGTACCCAGGATCAAATCTAGAGGGGGCAGGGGATGGTCGTCCAGGGGGGGCGAGCTGGGACATGGCCGTCCAATTGACAAGCTTTTTCATATATATCTAGGGGAAAAGCCTTCGAATTAAAGGTATAAAAACCCTCGAGACCTAACGAGTCTCCGTCGCTATCGCCCTACCTAATTTTGTTTCATTTCATCACTTTATAAGCATTTAATTTTTTTTCTTGTTTCTAGGGGGGGGGGCAGCTGCCCCCCTCTGCCCCTCGCTGGGCACGCCCATGTGTTCAAATGTCTATATTTGGACACTAGAACAACTTAATATTTCTTTTCATATTAAATTATGGGGTTTTTATTTTTATAAAGGTCCATTATAAAAAAAAAATTCATAAAATTATGTTTTGCTTTTATCTATATTTTTACTTTCTCTTACATACATATATATATATAACACAAAAAATCTGGTGTGACAAGCACAGTACACAACTTTAAAAATTCAACCTGGATTTTTTTTTAGTATATCGAGTTTGAACAAGGCCTCTCAACCCCACCAAATGTTAATAAATTGTCAATCTCGTAGCAGATCATTTACTTCTGCTTTTTTTTTTGACCCCACAGTCAATTTTGAATTCAGGGGGTCTCAAAACTTGTATTTTCATTGAAATCAAATTTTTGACATGAATGCAATACTTTCTCTCTATATATTAACATATTTAGGCAAAGGAAAGTAAAAATGAATTTATAAACAAAATAATTATTCTTACCCCCGAGCGCGATCATTTGAATTAAAAAGCGTCGTCCCGTAGAAACAAACAATGAAAATAGACCACGCTCCAGGGAGAAATATACAAATTTTCGAGCGGGCGTGAACGTGTTAAAGGGCGTGATTTCAGGGTCTGGGAAACTGACGTAAACACCAATCGTGAATGTTAACTGTAATCTTAAATGGACCATATTCTTTTTAAATAAACAGGTTTTTATGATGAGCCTTTAAAGGACTACTAACTCGATCCGCATCAGAATATTATTTTGTTTTTATTAACAAAAATTCCTTACCTTTACCCAAGTTAAAAAATAGTTCATTTACTTGAATTATCATGCCAATGTTAATAATACATTCATGTGTCAACTATGGTGTGTCATTTATGAAGTAAATGGAACAAATATCCCCATAAATTACACTCTTTACTTCTTTGTTATCATCTGCAACCAGCATCAATTACTACATTCTTATATATTAAAAACAGTGCCGGATTAAACAATATGGAGGCCCTTAGGCAGTCGAAAACTCGGGGCCCTGACAGCTAATAATTTTAACAATCTAATTTTATTACACAACAGTTTTAGGGCCATCCCGCTGGCAAAATGTCCCCAAGGGGCTTGTAGAAAAATCGAAATTTATATACATTAGTTGCTTTTTGAAGTTGTGGCTGTGATGTGATTATAATGGTGAATTGGAAATATCAGCCAAATTGGGAATTATTATGCAGGTTAATAAAACTCCTAGAATAAGACGTTTCGGCCTGAATTTATTTGGCCATCTTCAGTTATTGGGAATTATACACATAGTGCAAGTGCACATGTGATCAAACCAGGACTCGTCAATAATAAAATTTATTTGCTTCATACAAAATTATATGGCTTCTGTGTCCAAGCTAAGAGATAATTGTCTCTTCAGTTATTGGGAACTTGGGCACATTGTGGGTACATTTGATCAAAACAGCATCAATAAAAAATTTTTTTAATTGATATTGCTTGAATTTCATTCAAAATTGTTGTCAGTAAAGTACTAAAGTACTAGTACAGTGAGGGACAATATTAAGTCCCACCCATGCGCTTTCTACTTGTGATTATTTCATTGTTTTTAAAAAAATATTATATATTTTTTAATGGAAACTAATGGTTCAAACCTAGAAAATTTCCAATAAAGATTTTTATTTTCTTTTATAAAAACAATGAAATAATCATAAGTAGAAAACGCATGGATGGGACTTAATATTGTCCCTCACTGTACTTTTTGGCCGATTTTGTTCAAAAGCTTCGTGTCACGTCCCAGGAGGGTTGCCCAACTTGATTATAAAATTTCAACCTCGAAGCTCTTTTCGTTCTTGAGATATTTTGTTCCCATACACACTTAGAGACAGACAGACTATGTTGCGAAAACCACTTTTTTGGATTCAGGGGACCTTAAAACGTGTATATACATCAAAATCAAAATCTCGACATCGAACTTTTGACATGAAACCAATACTTTCTCTGTATATATAGTAACATATTTAGGTAAGAGAAAGTAAAAAATAAAAAATAAAAGGTAGATTAAAGTGAATCCAGGAAGAAAGAGATTTGTTGTATGGACAGTAAGGACGAATGAACGGTGCAGAAAGAAACAGCTGCTTGGTTTAATTAATTTTGTTCTCTTTTAGATTACCGCAATGAATATAATTTGATCTGGTTTTAAGATTTTAAATTTTTATCTCTTTTGCAAAATTGAGATTTCAAGAGGACTAGTGTGAATTTTTTTTTTTAAGTTGATTGTCTCTTTACCTTTATAGATGTTGATGTTGTTTGTTGTTGTTGTTGTTTATAAAAATGGAGAGATCCAGCCGTCATTCACTGTGAACTCCGCTGCAGTTGATTCGCAACTCAAGGTTCGAGTCTGAGAGAACATGACGAGGAGTTGGGCGGCGGCGGCGACCATTTAGCACCGCCGGCAAATTCTCAATTATATAACCAAGCATCATTTGCCACTTTAGTAAACCAAACAGCTTGAGAAAAAAATCTTATTGTTTCTTTTCCATTCAAAATTAATTCTTTGGTGGCCTTTTTTTTGGAACATTTTGTCTTCCGCAAATATGTTTTGAGAAAGTACTGTAAAAGAGAGGAAAGATATTAATTAATTGTAATCTCAATATGATATAGAGTATAATTAGTTTATAATTATATTTAAGATATAATTTATTGGATAAATAGTATCTAATTAGAGAATAAAAATAAAATTAATAACACTAGGAAAATAAAAAAGATTAACAAAAAACAAATTTAACAATTTTGTGAGAATGTTTTTTTACTTTCTCTTGCCTCTATATATGTATATATAAATATATAGAGAGAAGGTATTGGATTCATGTCAAAAATTCGATGTCGAGATTTTGATGGATATACACGTTTTGAGGTCCCCTGGATCCAAAAAAGTGGTTTTCGTGACATGGTCTGTCTGTGAATAAAATATCTCAAGAACGAAAGAGCTAGGAGGTTGAAATTTTATATTTAAGTTAGGCACGTGACACAAAGTTTGAACAAAATAGGCCAATGAGTACTAGTACTTTACTGATGTACTTTTTCAGTTTTTTTCGATTTTCTCAAATTCGTTCCAACGATTTTGATTAAAATTCAAAAATCAATTATTTTTTAAATACTCTTTAAAATGTATATTCTTATTTTGTTCTGAAAATTGTTTAAAGCACACTTTACTCTTGTGCTTCATAGGAAAGATAGGAGAAATGGTTGCCTTAGTAACAAAATATATTTTCCCATGTTTATAAATTTAATATCTTGAATTCTGATATATATGTGCCAGATGGTTTAAATAGAAATACCTGGCCCCCCATTTGATATTATCATATATAACGGTTATCGTAAAGTCTTATATGGCCTAAGTTGCCGAAAGGATTGAGTGAATGTGTGTGTGAGGGTGAATGGAATATACGGTTAGAAAGAATGGTTTTTCATTGACAATGACATTGCAGCAAAAAAAGGGGTAATTTAAGAAAACAAAGTGTTAATTCAGATTTTTTCAAGAGATGAATATGTAATTTTGCATTATATTAAAGGATTCGGATAATCCGGCATAGGGCTGGTCCAGTTTAGCCAGGATTAGCAAGACTCCACTGTAAATTGATTTATTTCTAAAATTATCCGAAGAATGATTAGTATTTTTACCTTTAAATAATATTTTATGGAAGAAGAAAATAAATAAGATCCTGTTTTTTTCCTTTCGTGACAGTTAGAATTCATGCATATTTCATGGAAATAGATTTATTAAACAAATGAAGATAATATGATGATTTCTGCAGAGAGCAGCCGGAGAAATCAGGAGGCAACTGGATGATCGAAATGCCAACTTCCATAAGCTTTATTTGTGGCGAAATAAAATGTTTTATAAAGCTTCTGATGGATTTACAGGCTTACAGGTTTTTTAAACTTTGTAACAGGCGGAGTGGTTCGGCAACAGTCACCATGTTCGTTGCAGAGAAGCAATGTCAAGCAAGCAAGAATCTCGGATGGGTGGTCCCAGGGCATGTAACGTCTCCAGGTTGTCTACAAATACAATAAACACATAACAAACGGTTCGACAGATGAAATGACAAATTAAAAAAAAAAATGTGACAATAATTGACAAACGTTGTTGCTTTTAATAGAATTTTCGAACGCTTGTCAAACATTGTATAGGTTTTATGAAAGTTGTGAAACCCTGAGACAACGATTTTCAGACAACATTGATTTGATACGACTGAATAAATCATTTATTAGAGCTGATCTTGAGAAAACCAAAATATACCGAAATAAAAAATCTGGTGTGACAGGACATTAAACAACTTCCGAAAACCCAAGAGAATATTTTATAGGGGATAGGAAATATTAAATTACAATGGTATATCAGTAGCTAAAAACTTGAAGGTTTACTTTATTTATTATTAAGATCTTCGGAATTTTAAATAAATATTATATAATATTCATTTGCGGAAAATTTTATTGAAGTCTGACTACTGTATTGCACAATTTAAGTTTCGGTTTCATAAAAACCATAATATTATAATATTTATAATTAATAATATAATATTTGGCAAGTTGATCAATCTTACCCAGAAAGGAATAGAAAAGAAATCCACATCCAGGCGATTGTCTTGTATCAAATGATAAATAAATATCGCCTGAATCGTTTTGATACTTAACTTGGCTAATTATTTTAACATAACTTCAAGGAAGTGAAAGGTGAGAATAAGATATTAGTAAGAGATGGCAATTGTTTTCTCAAGTAAAAATAATAAATTAAAGAAAATCGATTATAAAAAAAAGTAATACCTGACTAAATAAAGCCAAGTTATGTATTATTTCTCAAAAATTTGTAGGCTTGAAAAATATAGTAAAATAACATTATAGTCAAATCAAAGATGAAAGCATGAAGGATGTTAATGGCTGACTAGTCAGGTGATGACGTCGCCGCCGATAACGGTCATTCAAATTTAATAATAAAAAGTAAAAATTATAAATAATTTTAGATTGAGTAAAATGATTTATTATAAAATAAAATAGAAATCCCAATATTTAATATTTTTTTTACCTTTTTAATCAAAATTTCAAATATCATGTATGATTTTCAAATTATTCAATGGGCAAACATACAAACAAATTGTAAATGTAAATTGTTATAATTAAACCAAAAACTCTATATAACATGTGATACATGTTGTTAATTCTTGAATTCCTCCTGATTCCAAATAACTAAACATCTTTTAATTATATGATCTAATTTTGAGTTATTGACGATCAAAGTTAAGCCTACATTGGGCCCAAAGGCTTGAACACCCAATTCTATATTATCGAAAATTTTTTTTACATTGTCTGATTAAAACCAAATTTTTACCAGAGATTTATAATTATAAAATGAGTTTTTTTCTAAAGTTTCATGATGATTGGTAGAGAAATAAATAAAATATTGACTATTTTGTAAATTTAGTTTTAGAATTCGGGATCCCGGATGGGTAAAGAGAGCGATCTATGAACCGGCTCTAGGCTTGCATTTGAGATCCCGAATTCCAAAACTCAATTTACAAAATAGTGAATATTTTATTTATTTCTTTACCAATCATCATGAAACTTTAGAAAAAACTCATTTTATAATTATAAATCTCTGGTAAAAATTTGGTTTTAATCAGATAATGCTAAATAATCTTTTTAAAATAATATTGAATTGGGTGGTCAGGCCTGTAGGCCCAATGTAGGCTTAACTTTGATCATCAATAACTCAATAATTAGATCATATAATTAAAAGATGTTTAGTTATTTGGAATCAGGAGGAATTCAAGAATTAGAAACATGTATCATATGTTATATAGAGTTTTTGGTTTAATTACATTAAGGCATTCACTATGTGTACGTTTGCCATTGAATAATTTGAAAACTATTCATGCTATTGACATTTTAATTATATATTATTAATCTGCATAAAACGTAGTAAAAAATGATATATCATATGTGCAATATTAAAATTTTTTTAATAAGTCTTTTAATCAACGTTTCTTATATGGTCTATTTGTCTTTGTATTATAAAATTACAAGGTGGCTCAGTGGGTAAAGCCATCAGATTTATTTTTTCCATCCTCACTTTGCGCGAGTTCAAATCCATCTCATGCACTTTTTTTTCATTCTTACTATTATTAATTTCCTTTTATTTTTAATACTATCTTATAATCTCATTCATCTCTCATTATAAAGAGAGAAAGGATTTGTGTCATAATGAAATCTGGTCAGAGGACATTTAGGAGTGTTTATTTATTAACCAACCTCAGCCCTCGGGGCATGGCGTAGAGGTTAGCGTGCTAACCTCGTATACCAAACGTCGCGGGTTCGGACCCCAGGTAGTCCGATGATTTTATATAAGGCATTTGGATACCAAATGTGAGTGTGAATGAGAAAAAAGTGTGAATGTTTAAAAAAAAAAAAAAAAAAAAAAAAACCAACCTCAAAAGGGGACCTCAAAACGTGAAGATCCATATAAATCTCGACATC